>CAMZMU010000027.1:63982977-64171492 GCA_947311845.1 Poa pratensis | reverse complement strand
CCCCCCCCCCCCCCCCCCCCCCCCCCCCCCCCCCCCCCCCCCCCCCCCCCCCCCCCCCCCCCCCCCCCCCCCCCCCCCCCCCCCCCTCCCCTTCATAATACTTATTGATCATTATCTTGTATGGTAGGTATTGGAAGCTATCTCTTTTAGTGCATCCGGACAAGTGCCCTCATCCTTCAGCACAGGAGGCGTTTGTGAAATTGAACAATGCGTTTAAAGACTTACAAGACCCTCAAAAGGTAAATGTCTTGAAATTTTCTTCTTTGTGGCATGCTAATTGGTTTGGCAGCACTATATGCAGCCACTCAGGAAGTTTGAGATAGTATGAATAGGAAGTACTGATTTCCTTAATATTGTTAAAATTTGTTCTGTACTGTTTATAAGGATAGTGATGCTTGCCGGATGAGTGAATTTCAGTCTTCTAACTACATATTGCATTTTGTTGCCCACAACTAGCATCATTTTTTAGTACTCCTCTTCATGGTTCTGTTCTGAATGATTAATTTGTTCTAAATTCTAATGCTACCTCACCATGTGATCTTAGAATTCTTATTTTTGTACTTAGATTGTTTTCCCTTTCTCATCTGATATTTTGTGCTGACTACGCAGAGAGGCACAATAGATGAGAAGATAAAAAAGAAAGAAGAGATGGAGCAATTCGAGGTAACTTACCCTACATATTGATTTGTCAAGATCACGGACAGTACTACTCTCATTTGCATGAACGGTAAGGTTATCCTGTTTGGGTATTTTTTTTAGGTTGAGCTTAAAGGAATGCGCGAGGCTGCAGAATGGAGACGGTTACAAGGTAAGTTTCTTAATATGAAGAAACAACAGTGCCAAAACTCATAAATGTACAAATGTAGGAAAAATGATGGGAATAAAATCCTAATAACATGCACAATAACTTACTCCCTCCGTTCTAATTTAATTGCCTTGCTATCCACCAAATATGGATGTATCTAGACATGTTACATGTATAGATACATTCACATGTAGTGAATAGCAAGTCAATTAAAATGGAACGGAGGGAGTAGTTTTCAATGGATGAATGTTTTAGAATCCTAATGTAAAATTTCTCTACATAGAGAATCCTATTCTGGGTCATGAACGGCAGACAACTGTTTTTAAAGTAAGTTTGATTTGTTGTACGAGGGTCTGTACGAAGCTGCCCTGGACCCAGGAGGCGCGGCAGCTCCATGTAGGTAGCCGCACCTCAAGGGCAGGGAAGAAAAGGGGATGAGACTAGATTGATATTATTGTTGCTTCTCATAACAAGTATCGGGTGTCCATTTTATAGGGAAGACCTAACTTGATAAGCAAGAAACCTATATCTACTTTACTGACAAACCATATCTTAATATTCCTGTTTAAATAATGATTCCCTGATTTAAACGATAGAAATCCTAACTCATTGATATTTCCTAACGGAAGCCAGCTGCGGCTGGCTGCTCCTATGGCCCTGAGCTGCCCACATGACATCTCCTTCCTCTTTGATGACTATCTTGTTCTCGAGCTGCTAGATGGCGTCCATGGTTGCAATCCCTAGAGTCCCCATACGACGAGGCACTGCAGGGCTCCTTAGAAGGCCAGTTCATCATCAAGCTGTTTGTTGGTGGCCATGGTTCAAGTCCCCTGCTGTAGAATGATTGGTGTGCATCATGGTGGGAGCTCAAGTAAAATATGTTGCCTCCTGGATCAAACACAATATGTGTAAGGCTTGGTGCAACATGGATCTTGCCCAAGCAGCCAAAGGAACCGTCATATTCGTTTAAGTGCTGCTGAACCAACATGGAGGTCTGACCAAGTTTGCACGTCTGTTTTGGGTATTAGAGGTCTGCAATGTTGGACATGTGTAGGAATACGGTACTGACCCAATACTAACATGACCACCAATATTGGACATGTGTAGGAATATGCTTGTCGCTGTGGTCTTTCCCCATCCTCATGACGCATTGCCACTGCTGTGGAAATAGCAGCAGCCACCTCCCAAAGTGCTGCTACCTCCGATGCTGAGTGTAGGTGTACTAGAACAGCAGGGTAGACCTGATTCATGATTTTCTTTAATATTCGTTTAAGTGCTGCTGAACCAACATGGAGGTCTGACCAAGTTCGCACGTCTGTTTTGGGTCTTAGAGGTCTGCAATGTTGGACATGTGTAGGAATACGGTACTGACCCAATACTAACATGACCACCAGTATTGGACATGTGTAGGATATGCTTGTCGTTGTGGTCTTTCCCCATCTTCATGACGCATTGCCACTGCTGTGGAAATAGCAGCAGCCACCTCCCAAAATGCTGCTACCTCCGATGCCGAGTGTAGGTGTACTAGAACAGCAGGGTAGACCTGATTCATGATTTTCTTTAATCAAGGTTATAATGGTGGGCCAGAGCAGACAGTGATGGGTCCGCGTCCAGTGGGTTACTGGAATAGTGTGGGTAGACGAGAGAAATACTAGACAGTTGGGAGAGAACAGCAAAGAAGGGGAAATTTATATTGCTTCCCCAAATATTACAATCGACTCTAGTTTTATAGACGCTAAACTTTCTCTTGTACATGAATCCGTCCTAACTTCCACCCTCTTCCTTGCACCAGCGAGTCCATCTCGAGACTTCGGCCCTTTATATTGTTGACTCCAATATGAGCCCACAACATTGTATTTAGGTTATAAGATCAGCAAATATGACATTATTATGATCCAACCGTTCCCCTGGGGTGTTGTTGCTTATCCTCTGTAAGCTTCATTGAGGCTAACCTAAAGTAAATTGTCTTCCTATAAAATATGCACTGATTGGGGGTCCGTGCACACCGCTGTAAAATTTTGAGGTTTCTAAACCGTCCTGGTATACATTTTTTATTTCACCTGTGTTTGTATTTCTCAGCATTTAATTGCACTAAATGCAATTTGGGGACAGCAGATAATTGTGAAAAAATAAAGAATAGAACATGGTATCAATATGGTATCTTAACATCTATTTATTCTCAGGTATATCTCTTGAAGGTGATGAAGAACTTTTGGCAGTTCCGAAACAGCCAGAGGCACCACCTACGCGGGATGAATGGATGACTACGTTGCCGCCTGAAAGAAAAGTAAATGATTAGAATATCTCCTTAATTCACTGTTACCTATCCCTAAAGAGGTAAATGGTACTTGTGTTATATGTTTGTATTTAATAACACCATTGTTTCACAGGCTGGAGTACCAATGCATTCAACTACATCATTTAGTATGAATGGTAAAGAAGGACGTGGGTGACACAAGTGCATGGACGGATAGTCCGCTTGATAGAGCCCAAAAAGCACAGCAAAAGTACGACTCTACCCTTGTTCTTTTTTGTTTATGATCAATCAATATCTTTTTTGTATCTGCATGCATGACCGGAGTACTGGCACTGAATGTCGTTACTTGGTATCATTGCATGCTTAGCACAGAAACAATTCAGTAGTTTCTGATAACATTCTGTTTGTCATATTACTTGACATGCTGAATAGAAAACACAGATATACTTGTGATAATAATTAATGCTGTTTGTTGCAGTTACTTAGAAGCCTACAACAAAGCAAAGGCAATTGCAGATGGATATGAAGAAAATGTCAAAGCGTCAGATGCTTCTCTTGTAGATAAATACAATTCCTCCAAACGATCAGTATCTCTTGTTCAAAAGCATCAAGAGAGCAAAAAGGAGAAAAAGAAACATAAACAACGAGAGAAAGAAGGATGGGAGGAAAACCACCCATGGAAGCCATGGGACCGTGAGAAAGATATTTCTGCTGGGCGGCAAAATGTTGCTTTAGACCCAGAGAACATGACACAAGGATTGTCGTCCCGTTTCTCTTCTGGAGCTGTGCAGAGGAACTTCCTGTGAGCAATTTTAGATATGACCATACTTGAGGAATGGCAAGGAAGCATGGTCCCATTGGCCATTGGTGCTCAGTACCACGGTATGTACTTGGTAATTTTTTTTTTGAATTTTACGTACTTGGTATTGAATGCCCGCCAAAGTTGCTGGGGGATCAGAAACAATAGAGAATGTAAGGTTAGTGATATTTTGCTATACGAGCTAAGTTCACATGTTGAATTCCAAAGGTGGGAGTTTCTAGAGAGAGCTCAAGTTGTCGACATAAAAGGAAGTGACTGTTTAACAATTCCAGGCATGTCTTTGTATATGGCTCATCTTTGCTGACCGCTAAAATATATGTTTGAGATTTAAATAATGGATATTGTTGTAAACTTGTAATACTATCTGCTACAGTCATTGACTGATCATGCCAACCTATTGATACTTGATGTACAATGAACTGTGGGTTGGTCAAGTGAGCTTTTGCGAGTAAAATTTTCAAATATCACACAATCCAAATTTCATCTCAGTGAAAACATTTCATCAGAGCGCTTGGATTTTTTTTTTTCAAATTTTCGAAAACGTTATTCTTTTCTCTGTTTTGAAAAAGTTGAATTTTTTTCCTAGGTGTAGGTAATGTCAATATCTACCCTTGTGCAAAATCTCAGTGACAAACTCGTCTTGTTTTGGCCTGAGCAAAAGATAACAAATTATAGATCTGGATCGGTGAACAGTGCTCAGATTCAAAATTTTGAAACATTGTCAGATTTATCATTTTTGTTGTAGCCTACACTAATAGGAATTTTGCATTGAAAATTTGCACGGTGATAGCTCTAGACATATTTACACCTAGAATTGTTTTTCGATTATTTTGAAACATAAAATTGTCCATTTTAATTTTTTGCTCGGCCTATTTCGAGTTTTTAATGTTCGATCGGTATGTTTTCTGCATGAATATTAAGGCATGGATATTTTGCATATAGTGGACTCATTTTTTTGGTGGAAAAAAATCACGAGAGGTGTTCTTAATAGGCACAAAATGAATATCATTTGTTAAATCCCTCTTCTGAGACTAGGTCTCGTTTTCTGATGGGTCAAATTGTTCATAAATAACAAATACACCTTATATTATGGTTTTTTCTTAAAAAATTAGACACCTTACATCAAGAAAAGGGGAGTATTATTCTTTTAAGGGAGCGATCCGGAAACCATCTTTTGCTTCCGAGCACCAGTGATATTGTTGTTTTCAAAAAAATAAAATTATATATTTACGGGCTACAAAAAATATCAGATGTACCCAATGATATATCGCACAAACATGCAAAAAATTATCTTGAAATACTTTGAATCATCATATACACAAAAAAGATAAAATCTAATAAATTTGGAGATTCGAAAATCCTACTATATATAAAAGGGCGCAGAATTCGCGCCCTCTCATGCCTCCACGTCGCCTCCAATCCACGGCCGTCCGATCGGCGCGACGGACGGTCGAGATTGGCCCACGTCGCCCCGTTCGCGCGCGGCACTGTTCATCGCGTATTTTTGTCCAATGAGAACATGCCACGTCGCCCGGTCACCTGCCGGTCGCCGGCTCCCAGCCGGTCGCCCACCCGGTCGCCGCACCCTTTTCTAAAAAAACCCTCCCACTTTCTGATATTCGCATACATTCAACGCTTTTCGCTCGCAAATCCAGGGGCTTATCTGCAAAAACGCCAGCGACCACGACCTCCTCCTCCTCGCGATGCCGGATCCGGCGCCGCCGCCCCGCCCCGCTGCTCCGCTCCCCGCCGCTCAAATCGGAGGCCACCAGGAGCTCCGCCGCTGCACCTTCTCCAAGCTCGCCGAGTTTGGGCTGCCGGGACGACGCAGGCGAGCCGGAATCATCCCGGCCGCGCTCGGCGACCACCGTGGCGTCCGCACGCCGCCGGCGGGCCTCCGACGACCAATCAGCGGCGGCGCCACCGCTATGAGGCAGCCCGCGTCGAGGCGCCTCCAGCGCGCCCAGCGGCGCGTCCAGACTCGCTCTGGATGGCCGCCGGCGAGCTCAACACCGCCGCCGCGGATCTGGCGGCGCCACCGCTGACGTCACCATGACGTCAGCGCGTGTCCCACCTGTCAGCGAGATTAACCTTTTCCCTCTGAAGAAAACCCAGAAAAATGACTAATATCGCAAATTTAATATCTTAGGATGTACTCATCAGAAAAATATGAAAAATATATGAAAATAACCACACACAAAATGCTAATTACTTAGAGTGTAATGCAAACATTTTTTTGAAGATTTTAATACTGTGAATATTTCAGAACACATTCGAAGATTTTAGTACTGTGAATATTTTAAAAAATTCAAATTCATTTCGCATGATCTTCAGATCTATCCACCAACAATATTTGAAAAAAGATATCATAATGATATGCTCATCCAATGGAATATAACATTAAAATAAATTTCTAGGAGAGAATACAAACTTATTATAATATTTTATGGCACGATATTTTACCAACACGGTCGCGACATTTGATGCGCTAGGTTTTGAAAAAATATTTGAATATTACAAATTCGTGAATATTTGGAAAAACCTAATACACCCTCTTCATGACAAAATCTAAAACATGAAATAATCTCTATAAATGGCCTCACGAAAATAAATGCTCATAATTTATGCCATATGAGCGAATTTCAAATTTGCATACTTTAAATTTGTACACATCTTTTATATTTGCTCATTTTACAACCGCAAACGAACATCAAATCTGAAAAAACCGCCTCAACTTGAACAGTTTTGAAAAGCAAATTTCTTTTAATCCCACTAAGTTTAAAACCTACATAATTTTAAAATGTGTGCTACCAATTTTCAATCGAATACTTTAAATTTCCAAATTCTCTTCGAATTCGACCATTTTTGCGAGAGTTAGAAGAATTCAAATCCGAATAACTTCACCAAATTTCAAATTAAATCTCTCCAAAAAACAAAAATTCTTTAGAGTTCACGGGCGCGGCGAAGTCCGCGCTTCCTCCCCTAGTATACATAGTCTGTTACATCCATAATATTTTTCCAGAATTTTCTAAAACTCGTAAATGTTGTTTTCAATTTTATCAATACACCAGGTTCTCAGGAGCCAACCGGTCTATGCTATATCTAAAGAACTAACTAACACCAACAACACAATTTTTTTATTCCCAAACAAATTAGGTAGGCTAGAGTTGAAACCCATAAATTAACTCATGGTGGTGTGGCATGGATAGCTAGTTTTCACGCACCCTTATCCATGTTTAGTTCTTTGGTGATATCTTATCCTTCATATCTCTCTTAACAGACTCTTCCCATGTAAAGTTTGGTTTACACAACTCCTCGTAACACTTTTTTCACGCTTTATCCGTCTGCTATGCAATGACGCTTTCTGGGACCCGCGTTGTATATGCCCAAACCATTTTAGAGGATGTTGGTCAAGTTTCTCTTGAATCAGTGCTACCCAATTTTCTCACGTATCATCATTCTGAACCCGATCCTTTTTTTTGTGTGGTCACATATCCATCTCAACATGCGCATCTCTGCTAAATCTAACTGTTAGATATGTCGCCTCCTGGTTAGCTAACATTATGCACCATACAACATCGCAGGTCGAATTACCGTCCTGTAGAAACCGTCTTTTAACTTTTGTGGTACTTAGTACACCAAAAGCTTGGCGCCACTTCATCCAACCAGTTTTGATTTGATGACTCACATCTTCATTATATCACCATCCTTCATCCTTCTAGAGCATAGATCAAATATCGAAATGTGTCTTTCTTAGGTAACATATGTCCATCAAGTCTAACCTCTTCTTTCTAGAGTCCGCCTCCACAGTTTTAACTTTTTACGTCAGGTTATCATCGACTAGTACTACATCATCCGCAAAGATCACACACAATGAGATATCTCCTTGTATATACTTGTGACCTCATTTATCACCAAAGTAAAAGAAATCTACAAAGAACTATAAAGAAATAAGTATTCGTAATGTCCGGCCAGTGTAAATGGGAAGCGCCGTGTACACATCCGAAGCCCAGGAAGTGGCACCAGAAAAGGCCCTCCCAAACCCCAATCCTCTTCTTCCAAAAAAGAAACATCCAAATCCTCTCCCCATCGTCACGACACGACACGACTCCAGAACTCTCGCCATGCTTCCGGCCCTCGCCGCCGCCTCACCGACGCACCACGCCTCTCCCACGCTCTCCAGCCTCGGGCGCTACCACCTTCACCATCACGGCGTCCACCTGCACCTCCGCCGCCTCCCTTCCTTAGCCGCCGCCGCGTTCGCGGTCGCCTCCTGGCCAGCGCATTCGCCTCCGCTGATGGTGGCGCTGGGCAGGTATATCCCCTCGCCTTTTTTATTCATGTGCTCTACTCGGACTTCCCCATTTCGCTTTTGCTAAAAAGCTGTGGTTAGTTCCTCACTTGACTGGGATGCTATTGCTTGCTGCTAGTATACAAGTACTCCGCCAGTCCCCGTCCCACAATATTATAAGGTTAAAAAGGGGTGCCAGTTCAGGCTCTAGCCACAAACTTGACCTGGATCAAATAGTGACACGTAGCGTTCGTATGATTCGAAATAACTCTTTGAAGTTTGAACGGGCTGGAGGGGAGTTGTTATCCGTGAATAAAAATCGCAAGCAACATTTTTCCGTTGTTTCTCTTCATTTCTCTCTCGTAATTACGTTAATAAAGTAGGACCTTCCCTGATGTCGTCCTAGTTATTTGTCTGCTTCTCTCTGAATTCTGACTTCTGAGGATAATAATAACAAATACGACATATCTGCATATAATTGATTTCGTGTCAAATCCTTGTGAGTTTTAATGGCATGAGCCGGCTATCATATAGATGAGATAACCCTGCTCTATGATTCTTGACTGAGCTTGTGTGTTGACTTTTATATCTTCTATAAAAGACCAACTAAAGTTTGACCATTGTGTAGTCTTCTGTGTTAGCATCTTGTCGTTGTCATGTATGCACAAGTACTCCTTCAGCAGTTACCAATTTTGACATTTTTAGCACGAAGTTTCTCTGCATGCACTTTCTTTTGGAGTCACTGTGGTTTGACCATCAAATACATTTTTCTTGCTTCTGTTAGGATGTTGGTAGTTCTGAGAGCACCGCAAGTTCAGGATCTGCATATGTTGGTCTGTTTGTACGGATGCTTGGCTTGGACAATGATGCTCATGACAGGGAACATGCTATCTGCACACTCCGGCTTTACTCCCTTGGTGGACGGAAGTGCATCGATGAGATTATGCAGTTCCCAGGTTGTATCAGCCTCATCATCAGCCTCCTAAAGTCAGAGTCTGCTCGTGCTTGTGAAGCAGCGGCAGGCCTTTTGCATAATGTAACTTCAGTGAAGTTATATAGAGATGTGGCAATTGAGAGTGGAGCAATGGAAGAAATATTTAGCCGTCTCCTTAAATCTACAATAACCCCAGAGGTAACTGCAGACATAACCACCAGTGATGGAAAATCTTCTACTTCCTTCCACAGTAGCTGCAAAAAGATATAAGTCGGTCCATTTCTGGCTTGCTTGGGTAGATAGAATCTTTAATCATCTGATGACTTATCCAGACATATATTCTCTGGCAGATGAAGGAGCAGTGTCTGTGTACCATTTGGAACTTCTCTACTGATGAAAATTTGCGGTACAAGATTTTGGGGAGTGATATGCTAATACCGATTGTTAGTTCCTAGATGATGAAGATATAAAAGTCAAAGAGGCTGCTGCTGGTATCATATCAAAATTAACGTTAAGTCACCCTCATCATGGAGATCTGGTCGAAGCAGGTGTAATTCCGAAGCTGGTAAGTTGTAGCTCAATTATGTTCCTGTTAAACGAGCAAGTCAGGTTCACACATGCTTTGCATTCAGTTGACTCTGCAGGAACTATCTACACCGCATTTGCTGTTGTTATTGTTTGTCTTGTTGAATACTCTGTACATTAGTTGCTCTGTAATGGAGAAGTTTTAATATTATTTTAATACCAAATATTGGTACTTCGTCTTAAAAAAATCTCAAGTAGAACCTGCAAACAAAGATGCAATTTATTTCATGTTGCTGTAGCACAGGAGTTGAGTTTTTTTACAACCTATGGAGAGGGTATACTCAGTAGAGATGAATTTCTATTGCATGGCAAATTAATACGCTTAATGCCATGGTAATACCATGTCATTCCTTATGAACTGTTTATAATTTGTTAAATGTCGAAATATTGTTAATGTCCGAGTAGTTAGGCATAAATTGTCACATGTGTAGCAGTGCTATGTGGACATGTTCCGTACTTACCTAGATCTGTCCTTCCAAAGTATTATAAAATCACATACTTTGTTTGTACAAGCATGGTGTTTAATTTTTGATTCTATGATTTTTAGCATACGTTTCTTTTCTTGCTGGGCATCAATTTTTCCATTAGGTTCATTGGCCACTCTCATTAGTAAATTTTATTTTCAGTCTTTCATGCTAAAGTCCAAGTGCTTGTCTATTTGGGTTACAGGCTGCTGATAGCATTTGCTTAGATAACTTACTAGCATTCCATTGAATTAATCTTGGATTTGTTTTTAGGTTCATCTTTTGCAAACCAAAGAAGATGATTATAAAATTATCAGAAAGGAAGCTAGAAGTTCGTTATTGGAACTATCCAGTGATAATAATTACCATGCCCTTATAGTAGAGGAGGGTCTAGTTCGGGTTCCTCTGGTTGGCTCTTCTGCATATAAAGCCTTCAGACCTCAACCTCATTCATGGCCATCTTTCCCTGATGGTTCTGAAATTCAGCGGAGCTCTCGGCCTTCAAAATATGGTGCAACTGAATTGCTTCTTGGCCTCAGTGTCAATGAGAAGAAAACTGAACCGGATGAAGCTAAAATAAATGCTATGATAGGGCGTTCTAATCAGCAATTCCTTGCACGTGTTGGAGCTATCGAGTTGGATGATGAAGAGAAAGAACAATCTGGAACTCAAAGGAATGATCACTATACCATCTTACCTTGGGTAGATGGCGTTGCACGGCTAGTATTAATCATTGGTCTCGATGATATCCCTGCAATTGCAAAGGCTGCTAAAGCAATTGGTAATGCATCATTAAATGAACACATGCGGTCTTCATTCAAGAAGCTGGGGCGGTTCAACCCTTACTTCAGTTGCTGATGCATAGTGATCTATCTGTTAGAGAAGCGAGTGCTTATGCATTGGAAAAACTAAGTGTGAGGTATTATTGTCTTGCCTTTATTCAAAATCAAGCATGTTTGCAGGAATGATATAAAATAATATTGAGAAGAGTAGCAATTACATCCATTTGTTTATGAGTGTTGCGACTTCAACACATTAATATGTTACTGGTATAGATACGTTGTTGAATAATCAAATAATTTATGAGTTCCATTAATCAGTTGTATACATATATATGTCTGTGTGCATCGGATCTAATAGATCAGGTAAAAACTCAAATTGGGTTCAACTCAGTGGAGACCATGTAAAGAAGTTTCCAAAACTTCGAATTCTTTATAGATGTATCCAAGGCATTAAATTGTTTTTTGTATTAGAAAGGTGACCTTAACTTTTTTTAAATGCAGACGGACGGTGGGCGGTAGTTTGCACTCATTTGTTTTTTATCATCCGATATTTCGATAAATCGGTCGATTTATCCCTTCTCGATGTCTGACCGATAAGATAAATCGGCCGATATACCGAAATCGGCCGATATGCCGATAAACATGCCGATTTACCCCTTATCTTGGGTCGCCCGATAAGTTCCCGATAAGCGATATCCCCAACATTGATTTTAATATCAGAAAAGTATTTATTGAACTTTGACTGTCTATTCTTCCTATCATGTGGTGCTGTTGCTGCCAAGGCACCATTGGTACACTTGGGTTTAGGCACCTTTACCAGCCCTGGGGCCCTTATCTAACCAAAACACACCATAACATTATTCGTCAAGTAATTGCCCATGCTCTATTCGCACTAATAAGTTATCTTTTTTACTCGGTACAACTCTTACAAAAAGTTTTACTTATCTTAAATCCACTTAATGAAGGCTAATTGTGTCTTTTAACTTGCTTGCTAATCAGTGGTGCCTTCCCGCAATCACGATGGCTGCCTAAACCATTCCACAGTGCCCAGGAAGGCCACCTCACCATATCCAAGGGGGGCGCATCATGCGCTCCAATACTCCCTTCAGATTGCTTGGTGGCAGTGTGTTATTGTCGTGACCCGAGGACCACAGTGTGGTAGGCCGTCACAAGCAACCCAGCACGGTTAGTTTCACGTGGAGAGTCCTCTCCTAGAATGCACTGTCCTAGTGATGAATTGTTTTTCACATGACTCATGCCGGGTTGCCAATGGCCGACTATGTCATAGGCCTGTTGTTTTAATGGCTGTAATCCTTGGGATGTCGTGTAAACTAGACTTAATACAATTTCAGGGGCAAAAATTGACCACACTAACCTTTTCAACTGTAGGGGTAGGTTTTAATCTCCCCTTGCAACTTTGCATTGGAAAAAATAAACCTTTCTTACAAAGCGTTTTTGTATCACCAAATACCCACATGCAAGAACACCCACCACTTTTACCTTTCCTAAGCGGGTTTACCGAAGCAAATTTTGTAAGTTAAGTGTCTTACGTAACCTGTAGTGGTGAATGTTTTCCATAGAAGATACAGTACATCAGTGAAGCATTTTATAGAAAATTATGTTTTCTATACTTGCAACCAGATATCATATAGTGCTGATATGAGTGCAACATGCTCAACTACTATTTCTGTAAAATTCTCAAAGGTTTATGATTATCCATTAGTGCATTACGTATATTTCTGTCTAGAAACATCATTTACTTATTTTCTCCTTTTCTTCGTAGTTCCAAAGTTTGTCAGAAAATCATGGGAGAAGATGGTCTAGAATTGCTTGTAAATGTTGTGAAGGATCCAGATACTCTACTAGAACAACTGGAGAAGGTCGTAACCTTTAATATGGACTGTTTAATTTTCTAAATGTCCAGTGTATTGTCAGCTACTAACTGGACAGCTGTGATGCAGATGATCGATATACTTTCTCGAATACTTGAAATGGACACCAGCATGATTACTGAGGTAAATTAGGCTTCTCAATTTGTCAAGTATTCTTTAATGTGCTTTACCAAACCTGAATTACAATGCTTTGAATATATCAGTCGGATTACTATGCTAGTACTGGGTCTGAAGATACAGTGAATGATGAAAAGTGCAGTCAAGGGAATGTAGATGGTGGGCTCAATGGAACATCCCACAAATTACTGAAACAAGATGAGATGGCTAGGTTCGTATTAATCTTATTGCATTCCTTAATACTCCCTCTGTTCCTAAATATAATATGTTTTAGGTGTTTGACATGTTGACTAGATGCAGACTAAAATAAGTGAATATACACACTAAAACTTGTCTAGATACATGTGAATATATGCGAATCTGGAAAAAGACTAAAACATCTTATATTTAAAAACGGAGGGAGTATCATTTACTTGCATAGTTCACAACAATTTTTTCAGTTCTTACCCCTCTATCTGTGAGTAAGTGCTCTTGTAGGGTTGTAGCTTCAGGCACACTTGAAGAATCTCTATAACATTGCAATCCTACTCATAGAAATTTTGGCCATGGTATTGGTACCCCTAAATTGAGGTCAGCTCTGGGGTCTTCGGAGCTGCAAATGAAATGGACTATTTGTGCTTTTAGACCGTTAATTGATGCCGTAATACTTCTTAGCCCATCCATATATTTCATCATTATATACATCTTAGCACTTCTGTATGGTTCATAGTCATGATTTGGGTTTATTGACGTTTTAATCCTACAAATAAAATAACTTCGTAGTACTAAATGACATTTAGTTATTGGAATATTGTTTTATAAAAATATCTTATCTATTGATGGGGTGTTTTACTTTTACTTCTTATTGGTGGAGAAGTCAACTTCTAAGGCCTTCTGGATCCTGGACGTGAGGATGTTATTGAATTGTATTGCCTGTATTTCTCAATCGCTTCAGAACTTTGCATGAAGTGGTTACTGCATCCAATTTAATAGGCTATCATAGTCTGGAGTTCAAGAAAAGCCCAACACACTATTAACAAAAATAGTTACAGCCTACATCAATCCCACGTCTAAGGCATGTAGAGCCTAGGCGTGAGGGGAGTGTTGAAATACCCGCCCCTCTCCATCAGTTCGGACTTTTGGTTAAACTGGTTGATGCATATAATTCAAATAGTCTCCATGGAAAAAGTTGAATTCATATCACTGGATCATTATTTCTCCAGAAAGTATTGCAAACAATTGATTTTATCATCTGTGTTGTATATCTTCTATTAGTGTTGTTAACAACATTTATTCGTGATTCTTACGTTTGTAGGGAGTCAGTGTTTGACTTTGATGTCATCTCGCGCTTAGCCAAAGTTTTAAAGGAATCATCTCCAAGTTTGCAGTCAAAATGCGCTACTGTCCTGGAGCATTTGGCAGGTTCTGAGCAACATGTCACTGCCATGACTGCTGCTTGCACTGCGTCAGTTATTGAAGCTGTTCTGGAAATGGGGGCCATTAATGGTAATAATTTTGATTCATTTTTTCATAAAATTTATAGATGGAGATGCAAACATGACTTTTTTGACTTTTTTCTATGTAAACATGTTTTTTTGAGTTCTTAATGGTCTGAGATTTATGCCGTGTGGTCTGGTTGCAGTGTCCTGACTATTCTGTTTTAATAGGTGTCAAACAATTTGTGGATAAGCATGGTGTGTGTATAGACTTCAATAGCATATCTTCAATAATAATGTTAAAGCTAGTGCAATAAAGCATCAAAAGGTGGAGAGTTGATAGTAGTTCAGTTGAAAAATCTACTGCACACAACTTTTCACACCAAGCAAAAGATACAGCAGTAGATTCATCTTTGCAACCTTCCACCAAACAGATCGAATTTTGAATTAGGGTGCTTACGTAGTTGAAAGCTCTGGGCCTCGATTGCCACTCTGAAGTTCCTTATTTGGCATAGAGTGCGTGAGTTTTACTGGTGCAAGTTAATTGCGCTTTCGGTACATGCTACAGTACAGCCAACACCATGATCATCGTGCACTTGTTGCTTTGGCATGGTGATGTGGCCTGATTGTCGCTTAATTGCTACTCCCTCCGTTCCTATATATAGTGCGCCTAAGCTTTTGGAAAAAAATCCTAAATATAGTGCGTATTGGTATTCTACTGCGATTCTGAGCAAAAAATACGTCTCGCGAAGCGCAAGCAATCCCTGGAATCGGGGGAGGTGCTAGATCGCATGCACCTGCCATATAATGGCATATGCACCTACCTTAGAATTAGCTCTTGTTTTTCTCTCTCGCGTAGCTTAAATAGGAATTGAGCAGGAGAGAGGTTCAGGAGGAGAGCTTTTTGTTTCCGCGCCAAACATTTTCCCGCGAGAGAGATAGAAGCTATCGAGGAAAGAGATCAGAGCGTGATCGTGGAGTTCCCGGCCAGCGGGCGCAACTAATTATTTCGATCGTTTCTTTGGAGGGGATACGATTGCACGGATTCTTTCCAATCATTGGCTGATACGGGCTGCTTTCCTTCCGTTTTTTACTGGCCGAGTTCAGTCCAATACGTATATTATACAGTTTTGTTAATATTCGTGCAAAAAGCTTAGGCGCACTATATATAGGAACGGAGGGAGTATTTGTTATTTATCTGTGACAGATAACTTGGATTGATATTTTTTGCGGTAGACACAGCTGGCATAAATAATATTTCACTAAGAATGATGCATCATAAGTGGCTTTTGGTTTGAATCTTTTGCTTAAAGTTCTTTAGTGAGAGTAGTATTATGGTAAAACAAAGTTCCCCTAAATAATGCCATCTCATATGCAAGTGCTTCTGTGAAGTAATTTTTTTGTGCTATGTAACAGGGACAATAGGTGATCCTGAAAATCTTGACGAGCCTCCTACTGTTGTGATTGAAGTCGGTCAGGCTGTGACTTCAACTCTGAGGTTACTCACAAAGTTATTGAAATTTGATATTTTTGTTCGCAGCATAAATACCGTGAAAATTGTTGGTCTGTTAAGGAGAATGCTTAAGTCCAATATTCCCCTACAGTCAAAGGATTGGATCACAGCATGCCTCGTGAAGCTAGAGTCAAGGGATGGCTTGGTTGATCGGAGTGTTGGTGGTATAGGCATGGAGATAACTATCTACCACACTATTCCCAAGCTAGTTGAGCAGCTGATGACCTCATTTTCTTTTGAAAAGAGAAGAAAAGCTGTAATAGAGCTGAGCAGGATAATTTCTGGAGGTGTGATGGAATACACAAGAGCAGTTGCCACAGCTGGAGGCATATTTCCACTGGTGAAAATGATTGAAGAGAGTGAAGGAGATGTATTGGAAGCTAATCTAGCTGTCTTGTATAATCTAAGCATGGATCCAGAGAATCACCCAGCAATAATTGCTGCTGGAGCAGTGCCTGTGTTGAAGCGGATTGTGCATGTGGAAAGTCCACACTGGAATCGTGCTCTTCAGTTGCTGAGGACACTGCCCGTGTGACATCACAGCCAGGAAATGACCATTTGCTCTCAGTACACGTTAAACTGCGCTGACAGGTATGTTGTTAAGTTCTTGGCCTGTTTCTGTCAACTGTTCTTATCCAAATAGCTGGTCGCTGCTCTGCAAGAATGTTGCTACAGGTAAACAGCAAAGTACTGTTTGATCCACCGGATACCTCTATTATAGGGTATCGTTTGAATTCGTTGGCAAATTGAATTGCTTTAGGCGTGATAGAAGTAAGATTTTCAGTAGGTCCTCTATATTGTGGTGGAATAGTATTCTACTGGTCGAATATTCCAACAGTTCGTTTCTGAACATCGAGTATTTCAGGTTCTTGGACCCTTTTCTTTCTTTCTGAATGGTCTTGTTTAAATTCAGAACATAGTTTAGGTGCTCGCCGATCATTTAGTTCATGTATCTGTTTTTGCCCATATATTTTTGTTTCACAAGTTTACCAGCGATGCTTGTGTGTTGTCTACTGCGTCATGCCTGGTGTTTCTTGGTTTGCATACTTCCTCATAAATACAGTGTTCTTTCCAAATGCACAACAGAAAATCCATAGTATTGACTAGACATTCTTTGTCTTCTTTGCAGTTACTGTGTTCGATGGAGATCACAGCTGACAACTGAAAGATTAGGAATTGTTTTATGGAGACAAAAGGAGTTTCTTAATTCCCACTTTCCCAGGGCCTCAACAATTGTCCCACCATTTCATGAGTAGTGTCGGTCTATGTAGCTCCCAAGGCCAGAGCAGGGTGCATACTCCAGCAATAAACATGTTTGTTGCTGGAAGGTAGGTAGGTGAATGACAATTGTGTGAACACCGATGAATACTTTTGGACATGTCAGTAATCTATGGGAGGGAAAACTGTTCAAGTTCCAACCGGTGATTGTCCCCCGACGTTTGAAAGTACTCCACAGTCCACACATTAGGTTCGTCAGGACAAGCATTTGATCAATAATTGCACTATTAATACATAATTCTTAGATTAATCATAATAAAAAGTACGTTGACATACAAATTTAAATGATAGCACTTTATGTCAGATAAAATATATGCTAATGGAGTAATTGTTGGTCAAAGCCCTGTCATAGCGACAGCTAATATGCGAAGTAATTTGGAATTTAGGAGTATGTAGAACTATGAAACGGCACATAGGCACATGAGAAAGGCGATAAAACAAGCTGACAGCAAAACAAAGCAATGGCTATACGCCGGTACCATTGCGTTGTGTGTTTTGTGTCACGAGACGTGGGACATGTACGTTTTAACTCACAAGACAAGCACAAGCGCATATGACCGTCGAGGCTCTCACACCATTGTGGTGAGATTACCCAATGCTTACCGATAAACCATGTAAGACAAGTTATCAAATAAGCATATCATAACATATCATTAACAAACCGAGTTCTGGATCATAGTACCAGGACTGATGCACCACTGAGTTGACGAACCGCAGCTCGTAATGCATCTAAAGTTTATCAATAGAGGGAATGCACCGATGTGCTAGTTGCGCAAATATGTCCTAAGCATGGTATTCCTTTGTGAGGGTGTCATGTTGGCATACATGATATGCTCATTTATGGTCCGCAAGGAAGTTCCAAGCCTAGATCAGTAATGCTGACTATAAAGATTAGGATCAATGAACATTCGCTCTCGTGCAGATTGTCCTAATTTGAGCATAGTTAATTATGGGCTTGTTCATGAACTTCTCGTCCTTCGGGTGGATCTATTATTGACAATATAGTTTGGAGTGTAGAGATTAGTTCCCTTGGTAATGAACAAGGGAAAGGAAAACACGATTCCATGTTAGGGTCCAAGGAAACTAACCGTGATGTATGCAAGAAAATTCACTTCATCCATCATAAGAGTTGATCTATCTTCAAACCAAAATGTTCCTTGCATCTGCTTCAGTTGATCAATCCTAACCAACTTGGCTCTCCACTTACTCAGGTGGTTGTAAATTTGTGATGCTGATAGTAAGCCTAATGAAGTCAGGAACATCATTGCCTACCCTCTTTATGTACTGATCTTTATAGCCTTTATCAAAGTGGATCCCCTTCTGCATGAGCTCAACAACCCAGTTTAGAACAAAGAGTGACAGAGCATGTGACCATTGCAAGTTCTTAGAGCAAACGGCTTTCCTGAACTTTTTCTGAAGTGGATAAAAGAAATACTGTCATTTGGTTCCTCCTCAGTCCTACTAAATGGTGTGCCTGGGAAGCCTTTTGTCTGTAAAAGAGGTGTGAGGCAGGAAGATCCCATGTCACCGCTGTTATTTGTGGAAGGAGCTGATCTACTGCAGAGCCTAGTTAACAAAGCATACAGAGATGGCATACTTCATGCTCCAATTCCGTAAGGAAGAATTACCCTATAGGACAGTACGCAGACGACACTATTGCTATTCTGCCGGCTGACAAAAATGATCTCAAAGTGTTCAAGGAAATATTGGCTTTATGTAGATTTTACTGGGCTAAAGTAAATTATCACAAATCCTCTATGGTCCCAATAAACCTATCTCAGGCTGAGGTAGAGGATCTAGCAGAATTCTTTGAGTGTAAACTGGAGAGCATGCCTTTCACTTACCTAGGTTTGCCAATGGGTACTACAAGGCCATCAGTTAAGGATTTATCCCCACTAATGGATAGAGTTGAAAGAAGACTTACTGCTTCTGCCTCTCTCCTCTCCTATGGAGGCAAACTAGTTATGGTTAATTCTGTCCCTCCTATGGAGACAGACTAGTTATGGTTAATTCTGTCCTATCCTCTCTCCCGACATATTTCCTCCTGATCTTGGTCATTCTAGTTGGAGTACTAGAATTCATGGACATAGCAAGGAGGCATTGTCTATGGAGGAAAAACGGTAAAGATAAAGCAAATCACTGGCTGCCTGGAAAATGATCTGTAAACCAAAAGACAAAGGTGGTCCTGGAAAAACTGACCTAAAAGTTCAGAATAGAGCCTTGTTGTTAAAACATTTACACAAGTTCTACAATAATGAAGATATTCCTTGGGTGCAACTGATAAAGGACAACTATTATTTTGATTTTGTTCCACATGCTATTGTGGACTCTGGCTCCTTCTGGTGGAGGGGAGTAATGGCATTATCTGACGAATATAGAACAATTGCTAAATGCCAGATTGGTGATGGACACTCTGTTCTCTTTTGGTCAGATACTTGGCTTTATGGGAAACTAGATGGAAAAATTTCTAGGCTTTTCTCTCATGCCATTGACAAGCTACACTCAGTTAATCAGTTTATGACAACAGAGAATAGAATTGTATCCTTCCATAGGCCACTAACAGTTCAGGCATACTCTGAATTTCAGCAGTTGTAAGATATCTTGGAAGGAGTAAACCTCACAGCTGGGAATGACAAATGGATATGTACTATTGGAAAAGGTGATTTCAGACCCAGCCTTGTATATAAATAACACTTTCGTTTCATTGATAAACATGCTCCCTCCTGTTGGATATGGTAGAGCAAATGCCAGTCCAAACACAAGTTCTTTGCTTGGCTACTTCTCCATGATCGACTGAATACATAAGACATGTTACTGAGAAGGAAATGGAACATAAATGACAACTCTGAGTGTGTTCTCTGCCCTGCACATCAATATGAAGACTAGCGACACCTGTTCTTTAATTGTGTATTCAGCCCAAGGATTTGGAACTATCTACAGATTCCTTGGCATCCTGGGCCAGTTCCTGAAACTCTACTGCAAGCTAAAAGGGGATTTGATGGTCCCCTGTTCACTGAAATTGTAATTATTACCTGCTGGTGTATATGGAAGCAGAGAATTGGGTTTATCTTCAAGAGTATCAAACCCACTTTTAGAGGCTGGAAATCTTAGTTTGTTCATGAGGTCACCCTGCTTAAGTACAGGGTTAAAGACTCCCTGACACCAATACTGTCATCATGCCTTGACAACGTACCATAGTCATAGTTCTAATTATATTCTCTTTATCTGTAAGTATGTGTAATTTTTGCAATTATGAGACTTGGATTTGGTTAATAAAGTGAGGCTGTGGGGGGCTCCCCTGTGATCAAGCTGTAGATGTATAGGGGGTTTGTGTTATCGTCTCCACAGGGATCAACAAGGTTATGATGGTTCTAAGGGTTGGCAGAAGCTAAACCAAATCTTCAGGTTTTTAGGTTTCCAACAGAAAAGTAAAGGTTTTCAAAGAAAAAAGGGTTTGAGAATTAAGGTTCAGAATTTAACTTGTTGCTTCTGGGTTGTCAATCCAGTTGCTGGCAAGGATCGAAGCAAGGTTTAGACAGGGAACAGGAATTACTCGAACAGCTTGCAGAGACTAGTCATGCTAACAAGGGTTTTTAGCAGGTTTAGGCAGGAGAAAAATGCATAACACAAAGATCACTGCTTTCTGGGTTGTCAAGCCAGATCACAAGTGAGTTAACAAGCAAAGGGAGGCTAGGGACAGAATTACAACACTCAGTGTGCAGGGACTAGCCTTACACACACAGATCAAAGCAAACAGCAAACAGATCAAGTAAATCTTCAGATAAAACAGAGATCTGTGTCACTCAATTCACTGCAGTAGCCAAATATCACAAGCTCTACTTGCAGATGGATGATCTACTAGTTTCACACAGGATTACACAAGAAAGCGGAGAGAAGTCTTTAGCTTTAGCTCACAGAAACTCTAGTCGAAGCAGAGGAAGCAGAGAGGTGGAAGAAGAGTTGCAGATCATGAACTTCTGGTCACCAAGGCCTTGTACTTCTTCTCCTGATCATCTTGTGCATCTTGTTCTTCTTCTTGTTCTTGCTCTGGTTCTTGGAGTTCTTGGTGTTCTTGGTCTCGGGTTGGTGGTGGAAAGGTGTAGTGGAGGCTGAGGGAAAGGTGGAGTGGAGTGTTGCGAGTGAATGGCGAACCGAGAGCGAGAGAGAGGGTCTGTGGTGGTGGTGGTGGCTTTATACACATTTTTCCATTTGTGGTGGAGGTGTGGTACGAGTTGATGGAGAGGGAAGCTTCCTCCTTCTTGCTGCATCACAGTGCACATGCCATGTTTCTCTCTTTTTCACCTTTTTGCCTTTATGCCCTTTGTGGTTTCCTTGATCTCCAAGTTGATCTTCTTTCCCTTTCTATGATTCAAACTTATTTGAATTGCTTCTTATCTTCTCTTGGGGTCTTGTATTGCTTCACTTGTGCATTGCTTCGAGTGGTAATGAAGAACTCGAGTTAACTGACAGAATTGCTCTCTGTCAGTTACTGTTCACTTTCTGGTACAGTTGTGTTCTTCAGTTTCTGGCTTGAATTGGACTTGTTGATCATGGCCATCTTGTCTTCTTCATTGATATGGGTTGAATGTTGCTTCTTGCCTCACTTTTACATTGGAACTTCTGAAGATTATGTGCCTTTGCGCACTGAACTGCAAAATGAGTGAAAAGCAATATCAAATGAAGATATTTGCAGTTCTGGATATAGAAAACAGTGAGGTTTTTGAGGTTTTAGGTCTGTGAATTATGCATATAAATGATGGTGATCAAACCCCCAGACTTAAACCTTTGCTTGTCCTCAAGTAAAGAAAATTGGATACAAATGAGAACAAACAGAATATGAATAGTGCAAGGTTATGAAAACGTAGCAGTTCATTCTAATTGGATTCAATGTAGTTATGTCTATTATTTAAGCAAGTGCCAGTTTGGAAACAAGCTTCAAATAGCAGAATTTAACCATTTCTAAGTTCAAATGCTTGGGATTAGTATGATAAGACAATTTGCACAGAAATGGAATGTAAATGATCCAGAAGATAGCCATAATGCAAGAATGCATGCTTAGTCAGTGCTTCACCTACTACAGTTCCAGGGAACATAATAGGCTAATGCTGCAGGAATGCATGAGTTAGTCAGTTAATGTTAGGAAGATACTTGCTTTATTAGTTAGTGCGTCACAAGCAACCATCCCAGGATCATAGCTGCTAATGCAAAAATGTTGCTTTAAGATTCAGTTAACCTTTTCTTGGTTAGTGCGTCACATACCACAATCCCGAGATTGTGTTTGCTAATGCAAAAAATTATTTCTTGTCAACACATTTTCAGTTAGTGTTAGTGTTAGTGCTTCACAAATCACTATCCAGAGATATTGATTGCTAATGCCAAAAATGCAAACATGCAGAAATGAGTTAGTAGATGGCTCTAAAATGGATCATATAGTTCAGTTTCTAAAGAAGATACCTTCGAGCACACACACACCGGCAACAGTGCTAGATAGCTTAGTAGCCAGAAGATGTGAGTACCTTTTACCTTACCTCCCCGGCAACGGCGCCAGAAAATGTCTTGATGTCTACGCACGCTTCTATTCTTGTAGACAGTGTTGGGCCTCCAAGTGCAGAGGTTTGTAGAACAACATCAAGTTTCCCTTAAGTGAATAACCCAAGGTTTATCGAACTCAGTGAGGTATAGGTCAAAGATATCCCTCTCAAGCAACCCTGCAATTAAGATACAAGAAGTCACTTGTGTCCCCAACACACCTAATACACTTGTCAGATGTATCGGTGCACTAGTTCGGCAAAGAGATAGTGAAATACAAATAATATGGATGATTATAAGTGGTAATTGCAATCTGAAATAAAAATGGCAGCAAGCAAACTTGAGCCAAAATGAGAGCAAACGGTGTTTCAATGCTTGGAATAAGGCCTAGGGATCATACTTTCACTAGTGGACACTCTCAACAATAATAATATAATTGAATACATAGATATTTCCTCTTCACTATGCTACTCTGAACTATTCTCATGTTGGATAACAATTCATTGTGTAGGGCTACAAAAACACACCTTAAAGTTGCATTCCACATCTAGGGGACCCCAATGTCACTAAGAGCGCCCCAAAATAGTACTAGACAAACACCACAATTTCATAGAGACATCCAACACAAATAATAGCTCATGATAAATATTCCTGTAAACTTTAGCCTAAGAGTCACACACGGTGCGCACACTGTCAACTTCGCACCATGGGACAAAGGTGACTTCGGAGTTTACATTAATAAAACCACTCAAGTAGCATAATTCATAAGATAACAGAGAGTAACATCCATGGATTCAACTAGATTACAAAGCTCATGATCACATGAAGATCACACCATGGGAGAGAGAGATCAACCACATAGCTACCGGTAGAGCCCTCAGCCTCGATGGAAACTACTCACACATGGTCATGGTGAGCACACTTGATGGAGAGGTTGATGAAGATGGTGCTGGTCTTGACAGTGGTGTTGATGGAGACTCCGGAGGGGAGATGGAGGAGTCCTCCGGAGGTGATTCCGGCGGCGTTCCCCCCTCCGATCTTCTTCGGCGGCAGCCTTCTGTCTCCTGTTTCTTGATTTTCTGTTTCTCCGCCACCGCCTCGTGAAACTCCTCTGGGGGGCTATCTTTATGGCCGGTTTTAGGTCAAGACGAAGCCACGGAGACGAAAACGGACGACATCGTAGCCACGAGGGGGAAAAGAGGTGGGCCCACGTGGCCAGGTACAGTAGGCCATGTGGGACCCCCTAATTCCTAGCCTGTTGGGCTTCTGGTCTTCAATTTAAGCCCATCGCGTTCGTCTCGAAAATTCTGAACCGTTCTCTCTGACCTTGCCCATTTTGGAGTCCCGAAGCTGCCGGAAAGTCCAAAAACACTAAAAAAGACGTTTTCTAATTGTGCAGGGTTAATTCCATAAAAATAGGAAACATACCAAATATTCCCAAAATAATTATAAAACATTGATATAACCCTTATATGATGTAAATATGATTGGAATATAAGTAATATAGTGCAAAGTTCATGTATGCATTTTACATGCATCAGCAGACCTTTTCATCAATTCCTTTAATATCATCAATAGAGTACCCAATAACATTCTTGTACAGTCTCAACAGTGACAACAAGCTTTCTTCTTGCTCCTTGTTCAGAGCAGAACTGATTATCACTGGGTGTATCTTTTCTTTTTCAAGGAATAGGTACTTCAGATGAGATGGTAATTCTTTCAGCTCAACTACAGAATTGTGAACCAGTTTGCAAACTTCAATTCCTTCAGCATCTGCATCTTTTTCACATAGAGATATTCCACACAGCTCCTGATGATTAGGACTATTTGCTGTCACAAACACTTGTGCTTCAGGTTCTTCTGTCTGCATTTTTGCAGTGTATCCAACACACTTTGGTCTATTACATCAATGGACTGGCATTGCTCCAGTATGTTTGGCAGATGATAGGCATGCTTCATGCTGAACTCAGCTTGTTCAGAACCAAACTGCAGTTTCAAAGTTCCACCTTTTACATCTATTATTGCTCTAGCTGTTGCCAAGAATGGTCTGCCTAGTATCATGGATTCAGAATTGTCTTCCATCTCTAGTACCACAAAATCGACTGGATAAGCAAAATTTCCAACTTGTACTGGCACATCTTCAAGAATTCCAGCTGGTTTCCTCAGTGTTCTGTCAGCTAACTGCAAAGTCATTGATGTAGGCTTCAGAATTCCTAACTGCAATATTTGACTGACAGCCAAAGGTAAAACACTAACTGATGAACCCAAATCACACAATGATGTGAATGCTCTCTTTCCCACAACACAAGGGATGCTAAAATTCCCTGGATCACCCAGCTTCTTTGGCATATAATTCAGTATGACAACACTGCAATCCTCTGTCAGAGCAACAATTTCTGGGTCTTCCAAGCTTCTCTTCTTTGTTATCAAGTCTTTGAAATTTTTTGCATACAAGGGAATATGCAACACTGCATCCAGAATGGGTATTGTGACCTGAACTTCCTTCATAGTTTCCAAGAACTTAGCATACTGCTTTTGATCCTTAGATTTCTCCAACCTTTCAGGAAATGGTATTTTCTGTAAAACTGGCTTTTCTGATGCAGGTTTTGTTATAGTGTTAGCTGTTTTTTCAGTTTCAGTAGCAGGCTGCTCTGCAATTTCTAGCTCTGCTACCTTTTCTTCTGGGACAGTTTCTTGCCTAACTGTTTGCTGAGTATGAACTCTTCTCTGTGGTGCTACATAAGTGACAACTGGGGGTGTTTTGAGCACTGGTTCAGTGTTTATTCCACTCCTAGTTGTTACAGCATCTACAACTTCAGTGGTGGATATGGTACCACACTGTTTTGGATTCTTTTCTGCTTGTCCTGGTAACTTGTTCTCAGGCTGATTGCCTTGAGTATTAGAGATTCTAGCTGTTAGTTGCTGCATAGTTTTATAGAAAAGTTCAGACTGCAACTTCATTGTTTCCTGCATACCACTGAACATTTCTTTCTGCAGCCTCATCATTTCATTTATTTCAGACTTGTTGTTGCTTGTAGAAGCATTTTGCTGATTAGCTTGATCCTGTTGTTGCTGTTGGTACTGCATATTGCCTCGAGGTCTGAAATTTTGCTGTGATGTTTGAGCATACTGTGGCTGAGCTGCTTGATGGTAATTCTGTTGATTTGCTTGAGGATAACTCTGCTGAGCTGCATTCTTGTATGATAAATTGGGATGGTTTCTCTAAGCTGGGTTGTTGCTCTGAGAAAAAAGACCTTGATTCTGAGTATAATTCACTTATGCCAGTTGGTTGTCTGTGGGTACAAACAGAGTACATTCTTGAGGTGAATGACCTTCATTACCACAAATGAGACAAGTGGCAGAAACTTGGTTCACAGGCACTATTGCCTTACTGTTCTTCTCTTGCATAAGCTGAGATATCTGAGTTGTCAAACTATCAAGCTTTGCTTCCAGAGCACCTTGACCATTTGGATGAACTGTCCTTTCATTGGTCCAAGAGAAATTATGAGAAGCCATACTCTCAATTAATTCAGTAGCTTCATCTAGTGTTTTGTTCATAATTCCTCCACCAGCTGGTGAATCAACAAAAGCTCTGGTCTGTTCTGTCAGTCCCTTATAGAATGTCTGTAGAATTAGCCATTGTTCCTGGCCATGATTAGGACACATTCTGATGAGTCCCTGATATCTCTGCCATGTATCATACAAACTCTCACCATTGTACTGCACAAATCTGGTGATTTTGTCTCTGCACTCAGCTGCTTTGGTGGGTGGAAAATATCTCTCAAAGAAGGCATGCACCAAATGTTCCCAGGTGTCTCTGCAATGAACTGGTAAAGCATGATACTATATCTTTGTTGTTCCTGACAAAGAAAAGGGGAACAACTGCATCCTTATTGCTTCAGGGGATACACCATTGTTCTTGAGTGTATTGCAATACTCCAGGAAATTTCTGATATGTTCATGTGGGCTTTCCAAAGCACTGTCTTTGAATGGATTATGCTGCACCATGTTGATCAAAGCATGCTGTCTTTCCTCTGTTTCCTCAACTGAAGACACTGAAGCTACTCTTCTTCTTGCAAGAAAAGTTCTTTCAGGTTCTGGATCAAATGGAGCTAGAGGAGAATCTTCAGACTACTGCATCAATAGAATCCGAACACTACATAAAGGAGATCATTTTTCCTCTACACACAGTCACAAACAAGAACCTTTATCAAGGGTTAGTGAATTAAAACCCCTAATAACAATTCTAGTTCTCAGATTACTGCACTAAAATCATCACAAGCATCTAGATCGTGCAAATTTGCTAACAATTTCAGTAAACTCACACAGTCTAGTCTACTGCCCTTTCAAAGAAACAATCATAAGTCAATCCCCGACAATGGCGCCAATTTTGATCAAGCTGTAGATGTATAGGGGGGTTTGTGTTATCGTCTCCACAGGGATCAACAAGGTTATGATGGTTCTAAGGGTTGGCAGAAGCTAAACCAAATCTTCAGGTTTTTAGGTTTCCAACAGAAAAGTAAATGTTTTCAAAGAAAAAAGGGTTTGAGAATTAAGGTTCAGAATTTAACTTGCTGCTTCTGGGTTGTCAATCCAGTTGCTGGCAAGGATCCAAGCAAGGTTTAGACAGGGAACAAGAATTACTCGAACAACTTGCAGAGACTAATCATGCAAGCAAGGGTTTTTAGCAGGTTTAGGCAGGAGAAAAATGCATAACACAAAGATCACTGCTTTCTGGGTTGTCAAGCCAGATCACAAGTGAGTTAACAAGCAAAGGGAGGCTAGGGACGGAATTACAACACTCAGTGTGCAAGGACTAGCCCTACACACACAGATCAAAGCAAACAACAAACATATCAAGTAAATCTTTAGATAAAACAGAGAACTGTGTCACTCAATTCACTACAGTAGCCAAATATCACAAGCTCTACTTGCAGATGGATGATCTACTAGTTTCACACAGGATTACACAAGAAAGCGGAGAGAAGTCTTTAGCTTTAGCTCACAGAAACCCTAGTTGAAGCAGAGGAAGCAGAGAGGTGGAAGAAGAGTTGCAGATCATGAGCTTCTGGTCACCAAGGCCTTGTACTTCTTCTCCTGATCATCTTGTGCATCTTGTTCTTCTTCTTGTTCTTGCTCTGGTTCTTGGAGTTCTTGGTGTTCTTGGTCTCGGGTTGGTGGTGGAAAGGTGTAGTGGAGGCTGAGGGAAAGGTGGAGTGGAGTGTTGCGAGTGAATGGCGAACCGAGAGCGAGAGAGAGGGTCTGTGGTGGTGGTGGTGGCTTTATACACCTTTTTCCATTTGTGGTGGAGGTGTGGTACGAGTTGATGGAGAGGAAAGCTTCCTCCTTCTTGCTGCACCACAGTGCACATGGCATGTTTCTCTCTTTTTCACCTTTTTGCCTTTATGCCCTTTGTGGTTTCCTTGATCTCCAAGTTGATCTTCTTTCCCTTTCTATGATTCAAACTTATTTGAATTGCTTCTTATCTTCTCTTGGGGTCTTGTATTGCTACACTTGTGCATTGCTTCGAGTGGTAATGAAGAACTCGAGTTAACTGACAGAATTGCTCTCTGTCAGTTACTGTTTACTTTCTGGCACAGTTGTGTTCTTCAGTTTCTGGCTTGAATTGGACTTGTTGATCATGGCCATCTTGTCTTCTTCATTGATATGAGTTGAATGTTGCTTCTTGCCTCACTTTTACATTGGAACTTCTGAAGATTATGTGCCTTTGCGCACTGAACTGCAAAATGAGTGAAAAACAATATCAAATGAAGATATTTGCAGTTCTGGATATAGAAAACAGTGAGGTTTTTGAGGTTTTAGGTCTGTGAATTATGCATATAAATGATGGTGATCACCCTGCCTGCAGTAGAAAAGTTTCAAATAAAAAAGTTAAAAGAAAACGAAAAAGAAACAGAGGAGAAGAAAATAAAAGAAAAAAACGCCAGTATACCGCATATATCGCTTCAAGCGATCCCTAGCACCGATAAGCCTGTAGTGTCTCCACCGCACGGGCCAGCCCATATGTGTTTTTTTTGTTCTCCTTTTTATTAATTTCGGTTTTTATATTTCTTTAATTATCTGTTTTCTTTTTTCGTTTCCTTTATTTATTGTTTCTGGATAACACCTGCATACTCGTTTTCTTTGTGTGTTAATTTCTTTTCGGGTACTATGTTAATATTTTAGTTTCTTTTTTCATATTTCATTTTTCTGTGTTTGGGGAAATACGTAAATATTTTTGTTTGGTACTATGAACACTTCTCTGATGGTGATTTTTCTTGTAACCTTTGTCATCTTATCAAAAAGATGATTTTTTATTTGAACCTATGTTTTTGAATATACATGAACATTGTTTAGACACATGAACCTTTTCTAAGACACGTGCACGTTTTTTTCAAAAATAAATGAATTTTGTGGATACATGTGAACATTTTTTAACCTGGACCCCGTGAAATGTTTTGAACCATGAACTTTTTCTAACCCTGTGAACATTTTTTAAACTCTTTGAACATATTTTTCAAATATAGTGAAATTTGTTTTTAACCACGTGAACAAATTATTGTTACCGTGAACAATTATCTAGAGCTAGCAAATACTGTTTTTGTCACTTGTTTTGAAATGATTAGTTTTCGGAATTATTAAAATGGGTAATATTATATTTCCATTTATCAACTTTTAAAGGAAATCATCAAAGAAATACGGACCAACGGAACACCGTTGTAGGCGAGGCATCGCACCACGATTTTCACACAAGCTGATGGACGGGGCGCTCGTCAAATTTTCAAATGGGATACTCTCTCACCAGCCTAGGAGCAAGTCCTGTGAGAGAGGCGACGGTATATTTTGTTGAAGCGAGTCACAAGAGTATCCCATAAATTTGGCTCAAACAAAAAGTTGAACTCCATAATTCCGTGAAAGAACATGAAGCAAATAATCATGTGGTTAACGGACCTGTAACTTTGACCTCTAAACATTGATACATCAGATCCGCTACATTTTTTAATGGAGAAAATGCTTTTTACCTAGCGCACTAGGTTTTTTTTTCTCTCGGGGATAGTCCAAAGTACACCGTAGATCTCTCTCTCTCTCTCTCTGAGTAAATTTCTCCGCTGACTCCAAGTGTGATCCTCTTTCTATTGTGACTCTGCTTACATGGTGAAGGAGTGAACTAATTAAGGCTGACCGAAGAAAATCAAATGTTGCGCGTGGGGCGGGGGCGATGGATCCGGGAGCATCGCCGTCATCCAAGAGATTAGATTCCAAAGGAAGTCGACAACAGGGAAGAAGATCCCGGTCGAGGAGTTGCTAACGTCATTGGACCTATGTGAGGACAAAGATGAGGACATAGTTGTCGATGATGATTCAGAGGAACTTGCAGCAGAAGCAAGATGGCTTGCCCTAGAGTCGAAGTACATACTTTAGTCAAAACAAAGTCCGTTTTTTTGTAAATCCATTATGATAATAAAAGAGATTTCTACATATCCGACCAAATCGATCAAGAATATCCTTTCCAAATGGGTTTACTAGGATGACCCGATCCAGTACAAAATTGAGATTAGGGTTTTCACGACAAAAACAGATAGCCATGAACAAAGTATGGGGACATGAGAGCAGAAGGGAATATGTCAAAGGAGGTTGACTTTCGTTAGATTGAAGATGACCTCTTTTCGATGTAGCTCTGGTGTCTTTCTGATCGGGAACGCGGGGTGCATGGATGCCCTTTATAATTCCGCGGATTGCCATTGTTGATGGGAGGGTATGATGGATGTGCGGATCCTGCTTTGAATCGCCATTATTGGTGGCTGAGTATGATTCAGTGACGTCCACCGGGGAGTCACTGGTTCGGCCGCGGGAGAGGAGGACGCAAGATCGCCCCTCCATGATGATAGGAAAGGGTGGAACTCTCAAAGAATTGGATCATGAAACTCTCAGTCGGGCAACGAAAACATTTCTACTCCCTTTTCCCTTCCAAATGTCATATTTTTCTTCAACAAGAAGGAAAGATCATTCAACTATTCTGAAACCACCGCCATGTCATTGGCAATCATAACACATTCACTATGCTCATTGACAAAGTTTGCTTGGTTCAAATAGAACAGGGTGTGCAAGATTGTGTTTTGCTACGATAAATTATTCTGCTTCTATCGGTAGATTTTTGTAATCATGATTGTACTGTTACTCAAACACTATAGTCGAAGTTTTCCTTTGGAAAATAAACTACAGTCGAAGTTTTTTTTTTGAATTTAACTACAGTCGAAGTTAAATAGCCAAAGGGTAGTAATTTGTATTCAAAACTAGTTGTGTGGGTGTGGTAGCACGTCTTCTATTTTAAAACTAGCTGTGCTCAAATTTTTATTATTGATCTCATGAAAAACGAAACCACAACGTTTAGCACAGAAAGATCCAATTTTCCACCCCTTTTTTTTAGCACACCTTGCCGCTGGTCGAGATTTTAGTTGGTATTGTTTACCGCCCAGAGGGAGGTCTGGAGGTATGCTTATAGGGGTAAATACCGCAACACTGCAAGTCAAAAATGTTGATGTTGGAGAGTTTTGTGTTAAGCTTTATATCAAATCAAAAAGTGATGGCTTTGAGTGGGTGTTGGTGTCGGTCTACGGGGTTGCACTAGAAGAACACAAGGCTATGTTCTTATCAGAGTTAGTCCGGATATGTGAAAATGAACCATTACCAGTGTTGGTGGGTGGGGATTTCAACATTCTACGGAAACCTGAAGAAAAGAACAATAGCAATTATAATCCGAGATGGCCAATTATGTTCAATGCAATCATTCAGAGCCTGGAATTGAGAGAGATAGAACTTTCAGGAAGACAATATACTTGGGCAAACAAGAGAGAGAACCCAACTTACAAAAAATTGGATAGGATTTTAGCTACTACAGAGTGGGAGCAAAAATTCCCACTAGTTTCGATTCAAGCCCTTTCGAGGGCGGGATCATATCACACACCCCTCTTAGTGGATTCAGGGGTTCACGCACACGTTGGTAACCAAGCGCGTTTTTCGTTTGAACTTTCATGGTTGAGAATGGAAGGATTTTACGAAATGGTCGCGGTGGGGTGGGCTGCGTGTGTGAAGGGAGACTCTCCTATTGAGGTTTGGCAAAATAAAATAAGACATTTAAGACGTTTTCTTAAAGGATGGGCAAAAAATCAAAGCGGGAAATATAAGAAGGAAAAAAGAAAGGCTTCTAAAAATCATTGATGATCTTGACATCAAAGCTGAAAATACTCCACTTACGACGTCTGAACGAGATGCTCTAAGGGAGGCAAATGATAGACTTTGTTGTCTTCGTAGAGACGAGGAAACAAAATGGGCACAAAGGGCAAAAGTAAAACATATACAGGAGGGTGGAAAAAATACGAAGTATTTCCACCTTATATCTAATGGAAAGCATAGGAAAAAGATTTTTTTTCAGCTAGAACAAGATGAGGGAACCATTGTAGGGGACACGAATCTAAAGGTCTATATTTCTGAATATTACAAAAAACTTTTTGGGGACTCGACAACAAATGATATCGTAATGGATGAAAATGTAATTCATGATATACCGCAGTTATCCCAAGCAGAAAATGATATTCTTACAGCTAATTTCTTAGTGAAAGAAGTGTATGAAGCCATTTCTCAAATGGAACTTAATAAAGCACCAGGACCGGACTAGTTTCCTGTGGAGTTTTATAAATATTTTTGGGAAGTCATTAGGGTCGATTTGATGGCTCTATTCTTTCAATTGAAATAAGGTAATCTGCCGTTGTTTAAGTTGAATTTTGGTGTCATTACTCTATTACCCAAAAAAGAAAATGCGGTTCAGATTCAATAATATAGACCAATATTTCTTCTTTATGTCAGCTTCAATTTTTTTTACAAAAGTAGGTACTAATCGTATTACCGAAATTGCACAAAAGATTATTAGGCCGACGCACTCGGCTTTCATGTGTGGGTGACACAAATTAGAGGGTGTTGTCGTCCTCCATGAGACCATTCATGAACTTCATAGGAATAAAATGGATGGCGTAGTTTTTAAGATTGATTTTGAGAAGGCATATGATAAAGTTAAATGGCTCTTCCTCCAACAAGCTTTGCGTATGAAAGGTTTTGCGCAAGAATGGTGCAATTGGATTACGCAATTTGTCCACAGGGAAGTGTCGGTGTTAGAGTAAATGATGACATCGGTCATTATTTTCAAACTAAAAAAGGTATTATACAGGGCAATCCGCTTTCCCCTATGTTATTTAATATAGTGGCAGACATGCTTGCCATCTTAATCGCGAGGGCGAAGGAAGATGGTCAGATAGGTGGTCTTATACCTCATTTAGTGGAGGGTGGTCTATCTATTTTGCAATATGTGGATGACACTATTTTGTTTATAGAACATGATCTTGAAAAGGCGGTGAATATGAAACTCATAATCTGCATTTTTGAACAACTATCGGGGCTAAAAATTAACTTTCATAAGAGTGAAATTTTCTGTTTTGGGAAGGCTAAAGAAGCTGAAGACCAGTATAAGCATATCTTCGGGGTGCGAGTCTGGATCTTTACCTTTCAAATATTTAGGCGTCCCAATTCATTATAGAAAACTAAGAAATGATGAATGGAAACCAGTAGAGTGTCGTTTCAAAGGCAAACTAGGTTGCTGGAAAGGGAAGTTGTTATCATATGGAGATCGGTTGGTACTTGTTAATTTGGTATTAACGAGTCCCCCGATGTTCATGCTTTCTTTTTTCGAACTACCTAAAGGGGTAAGAAAAAGATTGGACTTCCATAGATCGCGCTTTTTCTGGCATAGTGATGAGAACAAAAGAAAATATAGATTAACTAAGTGGAACATTATCTGTCGACCAAAGGACCAGGGAGGTCTCGGGGTGGAAGTACTTGAACTAAAGAATAAATGTTTGCTCAACAAATGGTTGTTCAAACTTTTAAACGAAGAAGTTGTGTGGCAAGAGTTGCTACACAATAAATATCTTCATAGTAAAACTTTAGCTCAGATAGATGCGCAACCCACAGATTCTCCTTTCTGGAAGGGACTTATGCACGTCAAGGCTGAGTTCTTTCAGAGAGGGTCCTTTAAAATTGGTAATGGGGAAACAAATCTTTTTGGGAGGACACATGGCTAGGCGATTCTCCACTAATGGACCAGTACCCATTGTTATATAACATTGCACAACAACAGCATGTTTCGGTCAATGTTGGGTTACATAGGGCCCCACCACTAAATTTAGGATTTAGAAGGGCTCTTGTTGGGCATAAATGGGATATGTGGTCTCATTTAAGCCTTAGGCTAATGGGAGTAACATTGACAGATGTTCCTGATATTTTTAAGTAGAAATTGACCCAGAACGGGAAGTTTAGTGTAAAGTCTATGTATGAGGATCTTATGAATGGACATACTAGCTATTTACAGAAATACTTATGGAAATTAAAAATATCGCAAAAGATCAAGAGATTTTCATGTGTTTCCTTCATCAAAAAGTATTATTGACAAAGGATAATCTTGCCAGGAAGAAATGGCACGGCAGCCCACATTGTTCCTTTTGTGGGAACAATGAGATCATTGATCACCTTTTTATCTCATGTCCTTTTGCAAAACTTGTTTGGCGTGTTGTATTTTGTACCTATAATATTCGGGATATTTAATTCTGTGCCCCCAGCTCCTTAGTTGTACTCACTTTTCCCCACGCTCTAACTTTTTGCTCTCTTTTGCCCACTCCCTTAGCTGAAACTCTCACAAATGCTCACAGCGGACGTGTGCCGTCGTTTGCCGTCGGGTCAATGCATTGACCGTTATCTGACTAGTGTGCTGACGAGTGGGACCCCAAGGAGACACGTCGGACCAGCTTGTCTGAATCTGAAACTCAGTGTTACCTGAACATATCGAGACACTCAGGCGCCGCCCGGCCCCCTCCGCTGCCGCCGCCGTCGTGCCGCCTCCGCTGTCGTCGTCCCCTCCACCCTCTAACCCTCTAACCCTATTCTGCTTGCCGGCGACGCCGCGTCTCCGCCAGATCTATCTCATCTCCCCATCTCGGACTACGAAGCGATGTCAGGGGAGGCCGCCGTCAAACCCATCGATCGTGGAGAAGATTGGGTCGAATCCAATGGGGATAATTCATGGATTCCAGATGGGTAAGCAACGTATACCCTCGAATTGATTAGGAAACTCGTAGATTTGGCTGGTTTTGACCAATACTAGCATGAATCGTTCCAATTTTGCTGATTTCCGTTCTCTAACTGCATCCTTTATTTGACTCGGATAGGATTGATCCCGCGCTTGCTTTTCGGCTGGCTGTTAGAATGGAAATTAGCGAGATCCGCGGTACGAAGGCGCATCACCTAACTGGATTTTACTTCCCGAAGGTGGTAGAAACAATCATTTGTTTCAAAGCTTTTCGCGAAGGTCTCCAGCGTTGTACATATGGTTGGAGCGATGCCGACGCTGTTGAACTGCAATATTTCAACACTAGCGAGCAAACATTTCTCCCACTAACTTGCGACGAGCATTTGGGATTGCTATTTACTTTGAATGCTGAGAGCCGTTTCGGTAAAATTCATATCTGTGTGCTTCAGCCACGCAAAGCGCGGGACAATGGGAAGGGTGCATCCTCTGCCACTGCTAATAGCCAGCAACCTGGCACTCCTTGTAGGTCGAGACCAAGCAAAGCCAGTGGTTCTGAAAGCCACAATATGTCTGCTGCGGATTCGGCTGCTTCTCCTGTCCCTTCTGCAGCCGCTGTTTATGAAGAGGCAGAAGCTGACGAGGAAGTGCCTGCAAATGATGATGAAGACGAGATGATGTACCCTGAACTGGTAGATATAGCCAGTCAGCAAGCAGTGGATGATGAATATCCGGAGCAGCCCATCAGCCGTGCTAGGTTTGATGACACTGACGATGAAGAGAAGGAGGAGAACATGGACAGCTTAATCGAGGATGAATACGATGGTGAGGACATGCCAACAATTGAGTGGAATAGGGAAGCACCTGAGCTTACTGAAGGCACCATATTTCAATCCATGGTGGACTGTCGGAATGCAGTGACAACATGGTGCATTCTAACTGAAAACACTTATGAGATTAAAAGGAGTGAGCCGTCAAGGTTCACAGTTTTTTGTCCATATGATAGGTGTAGGTGGAGGTTGCATGCATCTCTTATGTTAAAGAGCAAATATATTCAGGTAATCCAAGTTCATTGAGTAATTTAGTTTCACATCATTTAGTAATGTTTCTTAACTGTTTTTGCCTTTATTTTGTTTCAGATAAAGAAAAACCCACACAAGCACTCCTGTCCACCTGGAGGGGGAGGGGGGAAGGCCAAAACCAAGCTAGCAAAAACTAGGTGGGTGGCAGATGCGATATTGGATTGGCTGAGGGAAGAACCTGGACTTGGTCCAACAGCACTCCATGGGAAGCTTTTTGAGAAGTACAAGATAAAAATTCCTTACATGAGAGTTTTCAATGCTAGGGAAAGGGCTCTTGACAGAATTAATGGTCAATGGAATGACAGTTTTCAGCTGCTTTACACCTTCAAAGCTGAAGTGGAGATGGCTAGTCCAGGGAGTGTTGTAGAGATTGACAAGCATACAGTTCCATTCAAAATAAAAGGGAAGTCATTTGAGAAGGAGTGCTTTAGAAGGGCTTTTGTTTGTTTCAAGGCTTGCTGGCAGGGGTTTCTAGATGGTTGCAGGCCCTATTTGGCCGTAGATGCTACACATCTGACTGGAAGATGGAGAGGACAGCTAGTAGCAGCTTCTGCAGTTGATGGACACAACTGGCTATTCCCAGTTGCATTTGGTGTGGTGGAGGCAGAGTCCGAGGAAAGTTGGGTCTGGTTTCTGCAGCAGTTGCGCAACATTATAGGCACACCCCCAGGTTTAGCCATACACACAGATGCTTGCAAGGGCTTAGAGAGTGCAGTAGAAATTGTATTCCCAGGAGTGGAGCATAGGGAATGTATGCGACACCTAGCGCAAAATTTCAAAAAGAAGTTCAAAGGTAAAGTTTTTGATGAGAACTTATGGCCAGCATCATACACATGCAGCAAAAGGAAGTATGAACACCATTTGAGAGTGTTGTATGCTCAAACTCCTCTTGTGAAGGAGTACATGGATGCACATCATGGCAAGGTGTGGTCAAGAAGCCAATTCAACGAAATCTGCAAAGTTGATTATGTGACCAATAACCTTGCAGAATGCTTCAATGCAAAGTTCAAGTCAGTGAAAGGGCTCTTGCTGTGGCAAGCATTCGACAAGATGAGGCAGATGATCATGATAAAGATGGCTCTTCGCAAAAGAATTGCAGAAACAAAATATGTTGGTCATCTTATGCTCCCATCACTGATTAAGGCATTGCATTTGAAGGCAAGAGGACTGAAGATGAGATGCATTCGATCTGATACACTTGAGGGTGAGGTAGCCTATACTGACAGTAAAAATAGGCTATGGAGGTATCCAGTGAACCTAGCAACTAGGGAATGCAGTTGTAGGCAATGGCAGATCCGTGGGAAGCCATGCATACATGCCCTACATCTGATGACTGTCATTGGGGGTGCAGATGGTGAAGTTGATCAATATTGCTCGGACTATTTCTCTGTTGCCAAATTTATGGCTGCTTATGCTGACAATGTGCCTGCACTCTTGGGAAAAGACCAATGGAATATAGTTGATCCAGGGTTCAAACTCTGCTCCCCTGTACTCACTAGACCACCAGGAAGACCAAAGAAAAACAGGTTCAGAACAGGTGAGGAGGGTCGTGTACCAAAAAAGCGTGCTTGCAGAAAATGTGGAGTTCTGGGGCATATTGCCAGGCTTTGTACCAATCCAGTGGAGCCATCATTTGGAGAGGAGGAAAGATGGACAGCAGCCAATGCAGAGGAAAATGCAGCAGCAATGGAGATTGAAAATGCTGAGGAGAATGCAGCTACACTGGAGATTGAAGCAAATGAAGCTGTACCAGCACCTTGGTATGTGTTTGCATTTGTAGAATGCAGCTACCCTTTTGTTTGCATTTGTTCTCTTTTTAACCTATGGCTTCCCTTTTATTTATCAGCTCTAGGGAGAAAAGGCCTAGACATGAAGAAACCGAAGAAACTGAAGTTCAACCATCATCTGATGGCTTAGATTTTGAAGCCATGGCCTTTGATGGTTTTGAAGCTATAAGAGAGGAAGAGGAGGGGGTAATTGTTCCAATTGTTCCTTTAAAGATTGTTGAACCCACAGATGATGACCATCAATTGGTCGTCAAGTGCTCGGCGAGTGGAAGTACTCCATCAGCAACTCCACGGCCAAAACCCCAAGTAAAGAGCAAAAGGATCAAGAGTCTGAATCAGAAGAGCATCTCAACTAGGGAAACCAGGAGCAAGTCGGTGAAGCCAGCTGCGAACACAAGGAGCAAGTCGAAGATTTGAATTTGAACTTGATACATTTGTGTTAAGATGTTTGTGTTGTCAATTCGAGCTACTGTGAAAACTTATCAGGTGTAATAATGTTGCTTGTACTTTGGTATCTTATTTGAGTAAGAATTAAAATTTCCATCAAAATTTGAATTTGAATGGTTGAACCAAAGTTGAAGTTGAACCAAAGTTAGAGTTGAACCAACATATGAGGTCCATTGCTCTGTGCTATGTATTTGATCGAACATTTTAAGTCCAATATTTGAAGGTGATCAATCCGAATGAGAAATGTGCTAGAAACGAGCTCGAAAGCTAGGGTAAACAGCCCTATTTGTAATCAAGTTTTTTTCGACCTTGTCTAAATGAGGCATAAATTTTTTATTAACACCTGTTCCATATATATAGAGTAAAAACGAAGTCCCACTATTTATTGAACTAATCTTCATATTATTACATTTTTTTGGAAAAATATGCTATTAACTGAAAATCATGAAATAACACGTTTTAAATATGAAAATGAAAAAGTAATTTCAGAACCTTCATATTCAATCCAAAATGAAGCTTTTGTGATTTTATTGATTTTTTTGAATTTTATCAAAACCTAAACCCTCTCTCACTTTCCTACGAACTCTGAACAGTTTCATACGTGATAGCTCATTTGTGTGAAGCTTTTTTCATGAAAATGTACCAACACCAAGTTTATATTTTTTTCTCGTAACCATGTCACATATTACGGCAATGTGCACTGGTTTTGTTATTTTTTGATTTTTTTTGAATTACTTATGCTCATTTGAATGTGATTTCGATGTCTCACTTCTGAAAATGGTTTTTCATGAAAATGACCCTTAACCCTAAACCCAGGGTTTTTTGGTAACTATGTCTTATAAAACGACGAACTATGCAAGTTTTTTCATTTTTTGATTTTTTTGTAACTATTTGTGGCCATTTGAAGTTCAGGTCAAACCCTAATAACCCCGTTGACTGACTCAAAACCCCGGAGCATCTCTCCAAACCCTAGCGTCGAACGTCCGCCGTCGGATCGGAATCTAGCGCCAAACTCCACCCGTCAGATATGGCCTTCCACGGGCGATCCGCGCGAAGCTGGTTCTGCATCTTGATTGGCCGCAAGGGAGTTTTACCATCTGCCCCACTTTACATCTGAAATTGGATTATTCGCACATGACCACCACATGTCAGTGAGACGAGATGTTGCAAATATTAAAACTGCAAAATACAACGAGGCAAATCGTCAAATCTCCCCCTTCTCCATCTGACAGAGCAGCTCCTTCTCCAGTCTCCACCCACGCACAGAGCAGCTCGTCCTCGCCCACCATTGTCTCCCCTTTCTTCTGCTTCTTCTTCTCCAGCGACGAGAGCAGCGATTCTTCTTCTCCGGCGACGAGATATGTCGGACTCTAGTTCAGCCTCCCGCCCCTCGTGGCCCCAGCATGGTCCAGTGCCCATGGAGCGATGTCCTGACTGCGAACGCATCGCGCCATTGGTACGGTTGACTTGTACGTCGGACAAGAATGGCAACAAAGGGCGAGAGTTCGTGAAATGCGAGAGCAAGCCAGAGGGGCAGGTTAGATCTCATGATTTTGCTCTGATTTCTTTTTCCCTTTGCTCTGAATTCTTTTTCCTTGGATCTGAGATTTAGGGTTCATATTTTTGTTTCAGATCGTGAGCCATTGCGGCCATTTCGAATGGCTGGATAACTACGTTGCCAGGCTTAGAGCTAGATCTCAGAGCTCGATGCCTTTCAATGGTGCCGCAACCCGGCAGCAGAATTTGGTCTCCGACAGTGCTGCTCCGACAGTTGGGGATGCGGATCTGAAGGGGGAACTAAAGAAGATGAACAAGAACTTGAGGCAGCTGACTGAATTGAAGAGGCAGTCGAATCAGCTAGCTTTAGGATTTTACATTTCTGTAATTGCTCTAGGAATTGCTTACTTGCTGGTCGTCAGTCGTTAGAGATGTTACTAGTGTGGATCTGGTGCTCTTATGTTGCTTAAACTGTGTCTGTATCAGTTAGTTCTTGCTTAACATCAGTTTCGTCAGTTAATTCTTGCTTACCATCAGTCTCTGTGTGGATCTGGTGCTCTCTGTATCACCGAATTTTTGTACGTGTTCTTGACACTTTCAGTTTCTTCAGTTTCGTCAGACAACACCTAGCGCAAAAGGAAAAAAACAATATTGAGTTCTTGGGCCCAAACAAGAAACAAAGCTATGTTGGGCCGGTCCATGCCGTTGACTCTGAAAGGCCCGCAAAGATATAAGAGGCCCAGAAATTAGTGCACGCGCTCACTCTGTGTTTTTTTGGCTGTATTTATTTGATTGCACAGAGTGCATGTTGATTCCAAAATTGCCACCAACAATTCAAAAATGGGAAAATTGAGTGCTCGTTTTTCGTTGTTTCAAATTGCACATACACAACAATTGAGTGATCTTTTTTCATACACAACAATTGAGTACTCTTTTTTCATCGTTTCAAATTTTACCTATAGAGATTGAGTGCTCTTCTTTTTTTGCTTTTTCCATGCAATATTGCCACCAACAATTCCAACTACAACTCTTCTTCGTATCTTATTGTTTTTGAACAAATATGACCACCAACAATTACAAATGGGTTACCCTTCGCAAATTACCTTGTTTTACATGCACTACGGCCACCAACGAATTAGCTACTTTCTAATCATATGTTATTAGTTTGTCGTGTTCTCGCGGCCTTGTTGACTTCAAAAGAGGTGTTTGCTGAAGTAAGAACACATAAGCGAAACACCTTTTTTTCCCTTGTCACTTAGCGGTGCATGTCTCAATAAATATTGGGATCCCATAAATATTTGGGACAAGACAAATACAACACAAATGTAACACAACATGAACTACCATAGATATAGTTCTTAAAGTTCATACATATAGCACGGCATACATAGTACGGGCAACAAACCATGAACGCAACAACAACACATAGATAAAGATTCCCTAAAGATAAAGCCCTAGCACACTAGCTATAGGGCAACACACACACGGAAAACACCGTCATGGCCTCCACCGCCGTCTTCACTCCTCCTCCTCCAGACCGTTCTCGCCGAGATAGTACGGGAGGCTGTGCATGAGGTTGGCACTGGGGAAGATGCTCTCAAAGTCAGTGAAGATGTTGTAGGTGGTGAAGGCGATGAACTCGCACCCACACCAAAACACCCTGCCGAGCAGGTAGTAGGCGTCGAATCTGTTGGTGAAGTGGGCGACGAGCCCTATCGGTGGAGCGGTGGGGTGGGAACGCTGTTCCGCGAGGCGGAACATGGGCGGCGAGCCAGCCGGGAGGTGGCGAAAGCCCGCACGAAGAAACCACTCGGCAAGCTCGCGAGGACCCCTCCAGCGTGAGATCGCCCACACGCGGAGCGAGGTCTCGACGACGACGAAGGCGGGGTACCGCCTCTCCGGCACGGTGGGCGGCACGCGGAAAGTCGGCGCGTTGAACTGCATCTCGTCTTCGCGTCGCTGCGTGTTTGCTTTGGCTCTTGGGGAAGAAGAGAAGGGAGGGAGGTGCAGATGGATGTGTAGAGGAAGAGGCAACCGAAGGGCGGTTTAAATAGCCAAGGGAGAGGAAGAGGCAACCGAAGGGCGGTTTATTTCACACTGGATCGAGGGCGTGGTGTCGATCCGTTTGTGTAGCCTAGGTTTTTTTACCGTTTACACACGATGTGTGGGCTCGACGCGTCGAACGACGCGGCAACTGCTTCGACGGTGCATCAGTGGCAGCGGCAACTGAACCGAGCGGCTGGCTTCGACGGTGCATCAGTGGCTGCATGCGTGCGTAGGGACTGAATCGACGCATGCGTGCGTGCATAGGGACTGGCTGCGTAGACTGAATCGACGCATGCGTGCGTGGCGGCGCGCATGCATGCAACCACGTCGCGCTGCGCTCCTCCCATAGCAGGCTGAATCGATGCCAAAGCCGCGCTCCTCCCATAGCAGGCTGAATCGATGCCGCGCATGCATACATGGTTGCGTGAGTCCATAGCAGGCTTAATTTAATTATCAACACAATGGCCCGGTCTACGACGTACGAAGCCATCCACGCCCAACGAACAAAGCCACAGAAGCGCACCCTCGTCAGGTCCAAAGAGCGAACAGTCAACAGAGTCCCATGCGGCCCCACTCGTCAGAGTTAACGGACCAGACGGCAACGTCCGCTGTGAGCATTTGTAAGAGTTTCAGCTAAGGGAGTGGGGAAAAGTGAGCAAAAGTTTCAAGCGTGGGGAAAACTGAGCACAACTAAGGAGTTGGGGGCACAGGAGTAATAATCCCATAATATTCCACCTTCCACTAATGTTACCAGTATGTTTGGGAATTGGTTGCGTGGGATGGACAATAAGACCAAAGATAGGATTCGTATAGGCGTCTCGGCTATCTGTTGGTCTATTTGGAATTGTAGGAACGATCTTGTTTTTAACAAGAAAGATACTTTTCATGTTCTGCAGGTTATTCATATGGCGGTGCACTGGATTCAGTTATAGTCTTTCCTGCTACCTTCGGATCAGCGGGACTTTATGGTGGCTGGATGCACCAGACTTTTATCGGTGACACGGGAGTTTTTCTCCCGACATACGTGGCAACATATTAGTCGACTTTCGTAGTTGTGCTCTACCTTTTTGTATCAGTTGAGGCATGTCTCAATCTTTCGTGGTTGCTGAGATGTAATAATTCGATAAGACTCACTCGAACTCTGTAATAATCAGCTGTGTGCATCACTCGATGCAGAGGTTGGATTTTAATACAATTCCCTTTTCTAAAAAAAGTACAGAAAGTAGCAACAAAACGAAACCCTGAGTAAAAAAAACCCGAAAAACCTGATGATCAAAACAGGCTAGCAGGTCTCATGTGTATTATGGATACCTGGTGGGTGGTTGATTGGTTGGGGTTGTCACTGAGCTATTGTAATACTCGGGAGGCCGTTCAGCTCAGTGTGACCTTTGACGATGCGTTGAGTTCAAGTCTAGTTTTAAATCGGAACTCCATGTGGATGCAGTTTATTATGCACTACAATAGAAGGCCTGCATCTACGCATGATCAGAGGAACAGCAAGAATAAGCAAGCATTTGTTTACTGTCAATCGTACTATTCGTTGTCTGCTGCTACATGTGTATACATGAGTTGATTCTGAGCTTGCTTGATGTGTTTTGTGTTGTATTGATCAACTACTTGCTAGTGCTCCTGTATTTACAGCTTATCCCTAGTCACCAGAAGCGAGCTAATGTTGTGATCAGATCAAGTTTCAGAGCTCACACCCCTCCAACTTCACAACAACGATTCCATGAATTTTGTACCTAGCAATAGATCCAGATACAAAGCATCCCTCAACTAACTTTTGGTTACTGTGAGATCTTGAAAACACTATATTGTCGAAGTATAGCTAGCACATTAACTTGTTACAGCGATAGATGAATTGTTGTTTGAACTTTGCAGAGCATAAACATGAACAATATTTTTTCTACAAAACATGGATTGTTACTATTTCAGTGGCGACAAGCTATCGATGCACGGTCGATCGGTGTATTTACTTTCTACTACTAGTCCAACATGGATAGATGCGCTTGTCTGATACTCTGGCCACCTCGATCTATCTTCTCTACTCGCCTTGCATGAGCGCCAGACTCGGCGTCTGTCGGCCACCCAGATCGCATCAGAAGCAGCGCTACCTGTTGCTCGCAAACCCGGCAGCATGCATGCTCTCCCTAGGAACCAGCAACGCTTGCCTAAGCCTCTGAGCTCACCATAGCAGCAGTACATGTATAACTAATAGGTATATATGTATGCGGAATTGCGGATGCACATGCAGGATGAGGAGCCAGTACAACTGTACAAGAGGAACACCAAGGGAGCAGAAGAACATATTAAAAGCCCATGTCATCCCAGGAAACTGCACATCTTGTTCGTAAGCAGTTTGCAAGTTGCTGGAAATATTCCTTCTGTTAAATACATAGTTGGGGATCGCAATGCTTGGACCATGAAGCTAAATTTCCAGAGTGATGGAGGGGTTCTTGTGGCATCAGGGGAGCAGTAGCAACAAGGTTATGGCTTGCCACTGCACATTTTGGACTACAACACCAGGTCATGGATTTGATCTCTCTCAAAACAAAGCGTGTAATTAGTTATTCTTCATGTTATTCCATCCTCCTTTCTTAGTGCAGATACACTGGTTGAGCATTTTCTTCTTCTTAATATTAGGTTTTGTCTTTGTAGTAGTTGCCTGTATGGAGCATATGCCTTTGGTACCCTTTCTTCTTGCTTTTAGTTGTTATAAACTTCTTTGTTTCTCAAGTAGAAAGTGATCTTTTTTGCCCTTTCATTCATTTTGATAGGGATCTGATTGATTAGCATACCTAAACATGATTGGAGTTATACAGAAGAAATAACATTTCTTATGACTGAACAAGCAGATTTATATGTCGGGACATATATTTGGTATTATCAATCTCTCAGACTTCACTTGACTAAATAGTGATAATATTATGATGAGCTTTGGAGCCAATCACTCTGGCTGTATTTAAAATGATCAACAAAACAATAATAAAGCATTTTGGTTTTGTCCTCCACATTCATAAAATTGCATTGTTATATAATGAACAGTCAGCATGATGTACCATATGTCAATGAATTTTTGTACCTGGGAAATTTATAGAAAAGGAGTCTTCTTAAAAGTGATTGGTGATAAGCTAAACCAAACAAAGAGGAAAACAAGTTTAAGAAGCTTTAGTGAACTTGACTGATATAAAGTACACCTCCTGGTGATGCGAATTTCCATCTGCAGATATATGACAACGTGTAAATAATCATGCATCTAAAAGTGGTAATTTCACCCATGGGCCATAGGCATCTGGCCTAAATGGATAGGGTATGTGTCCCATATGGGTTGTATGAATGGATCACCCGACTACATGAGTAGAGTATGGGTGTTGAGTTTATATCCGTGGGTTATGCACGGGTCGCCTCAGCAATACTAAAAACGAATGGAATATTTTCATTGGGATGTTTGACCATGTAAGATGATCAAGTTAAATATTATTTGGTCTTGTTATTGTGTCAAATTTGTTTGTTTACTTTTGCGTACGATACACCAACTCAATCGCCATTGGTGCGTCCAAGGTTGTAAAAAGGGTGCACTCGAAATGTATAGATCCAGATAAAAATAAAAATAAAAAGGAAACCACTAAATCCATTCCAAATCATTGGAATTCACAATTATTAGTCCGACTTACATTTTTTATAATATTTGTTGAATATTCCTACAAGCAGATTATATGAATTTGCTAAGCATATACACTAAATCACAAGAGAGACGATCTGACCGTCGATTGCAGGGGTGCCCGACACAATTATGAGTAAATTAACGATATAATGAAAAATTATATGTCATACCCGACGGGTGCCCGATCGGGTTCGTGCATGTGTTTCATCCTAGACCCAGGGGCAGGGTCGGGTTGCCAATTGACCCGATAAGGTAGCCATGCATGGGTCTGATAGAGGTTGACCCAGTGAAACTTGGTCCGATTGCCACCTTTAGTTGCAGGACCAACCTTGGCGAGTGGTCGGACACGTTGTCAGAGGTTCAGTGGGTTTTGTCCTCGGATGTGTTATATGACTTTAATACATGGGGGATATCTTCCTTAGTCATGCCTTGGAAATATATGTGTTCGCACCAATACTTGTTAAGAAATATCGGTGTGCCCTATAATTATGATTGATTGTGTTCACATGATTGATGTACACTTCAGATTCAACAATATCATCTTATAATGACTCATATACTTATAGCGTCTTGATCACACTTATTGATTTTTACTACATAGATTTGCATGATGCATTTTTAGTATACAAAAGTTTCATGCCTTTGCTCTCGACATGTGCATGCTATCTGAATTTCTCGAAATGGCTTGTACTGAAATTAATGAAATATACTTATAGACTAGATGAACCTTTTGGGTTAATTGTTAGGCATACACTATATATTAACCTTAATTAAAAAAGCATGTGAAGTAACATGTTTTTATAGTTCCTTTTTTCACATCAACAACATTAAAGGTAAGAAACAAGCATGTAACAAGTACTAGTAAATGTCATATTTTCATGTTTAGTTATATATGTTAGTTGAACTTGCTCTGTACGTGCATAGTTACGAGTTGATAACAAGCTATGAAAATTTTGTTTAATTTATAGATATGCTAATTGTTACAATTTTCAACTCTTTATGATTTCGCATCATTGTTTTAAATAGCGGGCCATCGCAAATAGCGGTAACCCTCTAAAATAACTAACTATAGTAGGGCTGTAGCGAAAATTGTAGATTGAATCATTTAGCGGAGAAGTACTCACACAACAATAGAGGACGACTATTAGAACATTGTTAAGCATATGTCACAACTAGTGTGGGATGATTTTGATTTTTTTTTCATAAATATGATTCTCAAATCTTGGTCAAACTTTTGGCATTAATGAACTAGGAACCATGCATGATAAGTATTGATGAAATCGTTATCTAATTTAATATGAAGTTTTTGTTGACGACAAACTTCACGTATATGGTGTTTGGCACAATGTTTTTGTTGGAAACCACATTTTGAATTGTATTTTTAAGTTATTTTTTCATACGAATTTATTGTTCACAAAGCACCCAGATAAAAAACAACACCATGTATTTCCTTATTTAGAGTTGGAATGACTAGAAAAAGCACGCGCGCTGCAGTTGTCTCAACGCGCGCTTCCGGCCGAACCTGGCGCGAGAGCGAGCCCAACGAGAGTGTCTCCCTGCCTTGCACGTGGCCTGCTGACAGCACAGCGCGCGGAACGCACCATGCCGTACCATCCTTGTACTCGTACGCGTGTGTGGGCTGGTAGCCAGCTAGGCAAGAGCGAGCTTGCTTCATGATCCAGCTGCCTGCTTGCATGCTTAGCTTAGTACGTAGGTTATCTTTTTTTCTTTTCGTTTCAACGGTGCTAAAAAAATCTGTCAAATGCTAAAAAATGTAAAGAAGACAGTGCATCACAAAAGTAAAAGAAAAGAGAAGCCAGTGCACCACTTAGTCGAGGCACACAAAAAAATGAAGGCAGTGCATTGCTCGTTCGCGAGGCAGTGCACTGCCCGTTTGAAGCAGTGTAGTACATCGTAAAAGAAAATGAAAAGAGAAGGCAGTGTATCGGAAAAAAAAGGCAGTGCATTGCCGATTTAGGCAGTGCACCATGAGAAGTTAGTTCACTGCCAATTCGAGGCAGTGCACCGTAAAAAAGAAGGCAGTGCGCTGCGTATTCTATGCAGTGCATCGTAAAAAGAGAAGGCAGTGCAATGCCATTTTAGGCAGTGCACCGCGAAAAAAACAATGCACTGCCCCACTCATGGTGGGGCAACCGACAGTGCAACCAAAAAGACATAACTCAGGCAGTGCAACCGACCCACTCGAGGTAGTGCACAAATTTTTTTTGTCGAAACATATTAACAAGAGATCTTGTTTGTAGATTTTAACGTGACTAATCCATTCCCAAAAACGGATCGTGATTTCAAAACTCGGATCAAAAGATATTTCATTTTTTATCTTCAAAATCGAAAAGAGAAAAGGAAAAAAGCAACTACTTTTTTCTTTTACCAGGGAAGGAGCAAGCCATGTACGCCAGCGGCGTAGGCCTGGCCACCACGTGGAAAGCATGGAGCGACCCGCGCGGGAAGGCAACGCGAGCGTTAGGGAGCTCCACATGTAGCCCGACGATGCAACGCAGAGCGAGCGTTCTGGAAGGGCGTTTTTTCTAACATTTTCGTTATTTAGATGTATTTTGGCCAAATTTGCTCATAAAAAAGATTTTCTTCCGTCGTAAAGATTAAATATAATTATTATCAAGTAACTAGAATATTTATATTCATTTAGGTAGTGAATATACCTTTGATCCTTGAACTACCAAGGAATACATGTTTGAGTGTTGCCTTTAATATGAGAATTTATTGATGCTTGAACTACAAAAGAATACAAGTTTGAGTGTTTGCCTTTAATATGAGAATTTACAGGTCCTAGTTATAGTGGAACCTCTGTGCGTACGACACTTCTGTGTCCGATCCTTGTCCGACGAGTGATCCAGCGGCGTGCCACAGTTTTGATTTATGTATGGATGGTTTGATGTGCAACGTCGTACGGAATCGTACGTGAATCATCGTACGCATAGCAGCTCTCTAGTTATAGTCAAAGCAGTATGAAAAATGGTGCAGCGTTGACTTTAGAGCCAAAATTCCCACTATTGCAGGACTTATTAGTTATTACTGCATCGCAGACTTCATATGTATTTTTTTTCTTGCATAGATATAGTTTTACTTAAAATATTTTACACTTTTTTGTTTCTATGCAATTTCAATAAAGTTCTATAGGCTCTATAGATTTAAAAGGTGATGATATTCAAAATTTATGTAGACCCCAACAAGTACCACAATTCTTACAATGTTTGTATGGATAGATGTAAAATAATGCTTATTTATATTCTATAGGATGTAAAAATTATCTATAATAAGTGGAAATATTTTTACACCAATTAGTTAATGCGAATTTTAGTTGCACTCTTGCTAGTATTTGGTCATGTATATTAGAATCGAGGCACAAATTAATTTCAAACTACAACAAACTTATGACTTGTGATACCTGAAGTGTGACCAAGAACATATTATTCACCATAGCTCGTGATAGGTATTATATAGACTAGACGACGTGGAAATTAGTTAGCCAAAACATCACATATAAACAAAACCTTCTCAAAGATATAAAAACTAGAAGTTTCATTAAAAAATTGAAATATATCTTTCACCTGAAACAAGAAATAACATAAATACAAAAACTAGTGAATTCGGGAAGGCACATAAGTGTTCTGAAATGCAACTAAAATATCATATTGCCTGATTTTGTTATGAATATTTCCAAGCTAGGTATTTATTTTATTCGGGAAGGCACATAAGCCTTTTTCTCTCTTTCATCTAGGCATTTATTTTCCCTATTTAATATTTCTAGGGTTTTCATATGGAAACAAAATAGTTTTTAAATTCTATACATTTTTTATTTTAATTCTATGCATTTTTTGGAAACAACATATGTGTCTCTCATCAGAATTTACGTTGTGTCTGTCATTTCAGCCTCAATCCTATCGTTTTTTGCTATCAATGTATAAATAACCATTTTGTCGACTTGTTCACATGTGAGGCCGGTGTCATGGCATTAGTCATATCGCCTCTTGTTTGTATGCCACTTGTTTATTCTAGGTCAAGCTTGTTCTGATTAAAAGGGATAATAACTAAATACAATCCTAGGTAAGGAATCAAATTTGATGAACACAAAATTTTAGGTTAATGTACAATTTATAATAAGTTTCATCTTGTAGTAATGAGCTCTTGACAACCAAAAAATTTCAAGTTGCATTCCTACTATTTTTTTCCTCTTATTTGTTAATTTTGAAAAATTGTTTTCAGAATGGAAAGTCTACCCCACCTCCTCTATGCATTGAAACAACAGGATCAAACCAAACCTGACGTAGACATCCATGGCATAACAATGGAGTGCATAATTTTTGTCTCTCAGGTTCCATGTAGGCCTTTATTTTGAACATTTGAAAAATAAAATTTTAAACTTCAAAAACATATATACATATATCTATTGCTGTAAAATCTCCAGTCTAAATACTTTGTGCTATACCCTAAACAAAAAACAAAATTTAAGATCCGGATCTGTGAACAATGCACCTCCAAAGCATATGAGAATTGTTTTTTGTAAATCCCAAAATACAAAGACTTGGTATGAAAAAATCTCGTGTAGGATACCGTCTTGGCTACATCAGATATTTTTACATTCTTTTAAAATTTGAAATATTGCTTTCAAAAATTTCAAATAAATCGCTCCAAGTAGCTCGAGTTCCATCAGACTTTTTTGCATAACCATGCCACTATATATGACAAAAATATTTAGAAGTCTCCAAATTACCCCCAGAGAGAAGGAAGCGTTCACACAAATGTTGTAAGATCTCGCCTTCGAAAGCCAGGATAAGCGTTTTCATGATGTCGGTTCCAATAGGTCAAGGTCAACAATTCTGGATGAATAAACACCTTCAACATGGTTTCAACCTAATCACTTCGCTCCGAATGAGGCCGACCAGAAGCTCCTCCACCCACCATTTCTTAGTGCCAGGTCGTGACATGTCAATTTGAGAGGATGCCACTATTATTTCTAGACCAAAAGTTTCTTACCAATGGTCTATCTACATTGGGCATGCCACTACTATTTGTATTACTAGTGACGTGCCAAAAACTGGACACCCGTGGACCGGGTGACACGCCACTCATCAAATCATTAGCGTATTAGCGGTGTCGTGGGGTAGACACGCCTCACGTACACACACGTACACCCTATTCCATGAGCACCTTTGAATAACTGAGCCGATGGGGTTTTAGGACTGAAAAAGTTCCTAAATGAATGTTCCACCCTAATGCGACACATATGTCCAAGCTCTTGTTTGAACTCTGCTGGGTTAGAGATACAACCAGCCTTTTAGCCATCCACCAAAAGGTTGGTCGCTAAGATTAACTTTGCTTTTAAAAATAGTCGCATGTGGCGATATGGGAGGGACTAACCCAACGCCGGATAGAACAATTCTAGCACCCACACACATCGTCACGTGATGCGTCTATCAAGACCTAGGTAGATGAATGCGCCTCGTGGCTACGTTGATCGCGCGCACGCATGCGCCTTTGCTAGCGGTCCACGCTCTCCACAGTGTGGAGATGGTGCCTTTGTTGCTCCGCCAGCACATTGCGTGTGCCTCTGCCATCTCCCGCTCCTCGGTCTCCCGGCGCCATCTCTGGCGCATGTGCTTTGTCAGTGGGCTACAAAGCTACTTTCACACAGGGACGGAGACAAGGGGGACGAGCAGGGGCTCCGCCCCCCCTATGATCATGATTTTCTTAGTAGTATTAAGCATGATGGAGCAATATTTAAGCTAATTTAGATGGTTTAGCCCCCTCCATGAGATGACACACAGTAATTAGTCTAGCTTTGCCACCCCTATATTCATTTTCTGGCTCCGTCCCTGCTTTCACACGGTGATGGTGGGCATCCGTCACGTCCAAGTGGCAAGCCTTGTGAGCCAGACCAGTCGTGTGCTGCCCTCCCTGTGGCGATGAAGGAGCGGGCATGCTCCTCCTCCATCGCCGCCTCCACCGACTGCTGCATCACGAGCACCTATGCATCGGCGAACATGGCGTGCGCCTAGTGGTTCATCTCGTCGGCCTGTGCGGTGAGGATGGATTTCATTGAAACCAAGTGCTCCGACCACAACGGCGATTCTGGTTGCTCCTCCGGCTGGTGCGGCTGCGACACTATCTCCATTCCCGTCTCAGGCTGTAGCTACAGGTGGAGCTAGAGCTCCGGCACATCCTCCACATCCTCCTTGCGGTTCTCGTCGCTGTTCGACGGCGGTGGATTTGTACTGTCCATTGGGAAATGACAGCGCGCGGCATGGGCGAGGGTAGCCCAGGATGTGTCTAGGCAGTCGACGGTGTCGTGGGCTATTTTTGTCTATGGTGAGAGGAGGAGAGCATTGCGCGGGAAAAGGTGGCACGCGCAGGAAACAATGGGTTGGTGGTGATGCGACACGACGGTTTTAATGTCCGAGACACGTCTCTGCCACGCTGGCCTGGCAGAACCGGTGGGATGGCTTCTCCGCCATTAAACTGGTGATATGATCGTTTACTGGATGACACACGGGACCCATCTGTCTGTGAGCCAAGTGGACTCTGGGTCTAGCACCCCAAGAGGCCATCCAAAGCTGGGGCTCTGATCAGGGTACTGCATTTAGGGTCAAAGCCTCCAACACGCCAGTAGACTTTTGAATACTTTGTGGGCCGCCGGTGATGCTCTAACGGTCTAACTCAATGTCGGATAGAACAATTCTAGCAGACTAGGCTGCTTGGAAATGCTTTAACCCAAACCCGGATAGAACAATTCTAGCAGATTATCACCCATACACATCGTCATCTGGATGCGTCTAGCAAGACCAAGGTAGCTGAATGCGCCCATCACGATTTCATGATACGGAGATCTCACTGTCGGGACGCATCTGCGTGTCCTACCGACATAACCAACGCAAGTGCCAATCATGATCTTGGCGCAAGTGGACCATGTCTGCTCGGTAATCATCCATGATACCTAGAAATGTCTAACATGCTTGACTTGACATATCGTCTCCCAGGAAAGAAAAACGAACCGGGGCTAAAGCATAGTTTGATTAGACAGCGATTTGGGGACGCTGGGTAATGAAATTGTATATATCGAGGCCGTTAGGATTTAAACCATTATGCATGGTATATGCTATAGGTACTTAGGAAGGCTCAAAACTAGTGACGCGCAATTATGGGATCGTGCATTATTGGTTCAGTCTTGTCATGAAGCTAGATCACAACGATTGGACATATAGAACAAGATTACGGTCAAATAGCTTATAATCATGGCAAAAATATACAGTTGTTTGAATAATCGAGTACGTACCGTGCATAACTCGGGTCAGAAGCAATGGATCAAGCCGAAATGACACTACAAAAAATATGCCAACTAGTGACTCGCAAATTTGGTCACTAAAATGTCATAATTTTTTATCTATGACCTTTTTATGACCAAAATTTGAAGGTCACAAACGGAGCGTCTCAAACGGTCAAATGTGACCTTTTTTCAAATTGGTCATAACTATCCATGACCAAATTTGATGGTCATAACTCTTATGACCAATTTTTTTGGTCACGCGCTGTCTGGCATAGCCACGTCAGATCCTACGTGGCCAATCCTACGTGGCATGATTGTGATGAAACCAGAAGGTCATAGAACAGAATCGGCCCAATCCACTTTGATCATCAGATGGGCCAAGCCCACATGTTCAGCCCATTAATTTTTTTCCAGCAATTTCTTTTTGAATTTACAGCTCCTCGATATGGGCCAGCCCAACTTTGTTCAGCCCATTTATGTTTTTTTCTAATATCTGATCGGATTAATAGCAGAACAACCATTTTATTTTATGGGCCTGGCCTTTCAATGGTGCATATATTTCCTGGCCATGTCCTTTTTACCATCACAATACAACATAGTTTGGGCCCAATGCTTCTTTAGCTCAGTTCCAGCCCAGATTCAAATTAATTTTAAACAGAATTTCACATTTGCATTCAAATCTAATCTGGATTCCAATAAATTGAATTACAGCACATATGCCAGGAATTCAAATCAACACATATTCTTCAGGTCCAAATAACAGACCAAAATTACAGGTTCATCATCACAAACACATTATCAACTACCATATTCCAGGAATTCAAATCAGTGCTTGGCCAAGTAGAGCCTCAACAAGTTTGCGGGAAGATGTAGTGCTTCGGTGAGGTCACCACCGTAGTTGTTCAGCGAGATGTCATTCACCCGCGCCCAAAGAAACACCCGGCCACCACAGGCCGTGGTTAGTCAGCATCTAACACATGATAATTAATAGGAAACTAAAGCTTGATACAAGATAGTATTCGTAGTTGGGCTGGGTAAGGTGATAAAGAAAAACAGAAATTATGGAGTTAGCAACATATGCAGGATAATCATAAAACAGAACAATTGATTTATTGTGTGGGTATATAATAAATAATCTTGCAAGTTAATAGCAGCAAAAAATCTTCATTTAGACTTTGGAAAGTATGATAGCATTACTGTTTAAAATTTCCTTCAATACAGAAATGCAATTGCAATATGCTGGTAGTGTACAAGTCCTTAACAACACAATATGCATGTAACTTATGAGAGGAAAATAGGTTGTGGACTTGCAGATAAATAAGAAAAGATACTTACCAGAGGAAAAAGGCTAAGAGTTCCTAAGTGACAGATTTTATTTTAAAACTTTCTTTGAATTCACATCAGATATAAGATGTAGATGTACAAAGCAATAGCATCATACAAGTTGAAGGTCAAATCGTCAAGTTGGTTCCTAGTAACTATATGGACATGGAACAGCAAGCAAATTACCATAGATACACCTCAGGTCTGTGACAACCTGATTTTGACATGCTTGTCTGCCTTGAACACCGAAGTCACTAAGAAGAACATGACATTGTATCAAAAATAGAATATTTAGTAGTAGTGAAATAAGCCAATAGCAGTGTTGTGTAAGTTCTTTACCTAGAGCCTTGGTTTACTTGAAGATGAAGTATCTAAGGAATTGCTTGGGCTTGTTGGGGTCCTTATCAGCCTTGCTCTTCTTCACCTATAGCCTGATTCAGAGCAGAAACCAACTGCAAACTGAATCAAAACCGAAGGTAAAATCACAGGAACACTCGACGAACCACAGGAAGCTGAATGCGAAGAGGGATGGGATCAACCGGCACTAACCTGGTGTACATCACCAGCTTCACAATCCAAAAAAATGTCAATGGTAAATTCTACAACTCCATGAAAAATCCAGTCATCCTGAACTAGCATCAGAAATTATAGGATACAAGAAATGGTTATTAGACCACTATTGTTGAGACAGAGCTAATTTGATTTGTATCGAACTAAAGTAATGCATACAGGGGGGTTATTTGGATGCCCTTAATTTTAACATATTGGCATGATAACTTGCTAGATGTAGACCTCCAGATACCCTTAATTTAAAGCAACAAACAATTTCAAAAATACTGCCAGAACTGTTCAACAATTTATTTGGATACATCAGATCTAACTTATAGCAGTGTTTTGCTTAAGTACTGAAAAATCTAGGTGAGTATAACAGGAATCAGCGATAATACCACCAAACCCTCATGATTTTCAAAGTACAGGAGATGCACAACTAAGTATCTAGGTCAGCCTTCTTTTCCAACTGCAGCTACACACAACCTACATCAGCTATGGTACTAAGAAGAGCAGTAGGTCAGCCTTTGATACACCCAACCTACAGCAGTTGCGGCTACACCCAAACTAGAGCAGCAGTTCTACCAGTAGAAAGAGATGGAGGCAATTGTCTCACCTGCAGCAGCTGGACAAGAGACAAGTTGAGGATGGCCGGGGAGTAGAAGCAGGTGTCAGCTCACGAACTTGATCGGGGAAGACAGCCAGCGGTAGCTGCAGCAGCATCCCCGGCCATGAGGTCCGACACGTCCACAGTCTGCCTGCTGTCGGGCGCCTCGGGAAGACGGCGGCGAAGGAGGCCGGTAAAGCAGCGACGGTCGGGATCGATGGCCAAGGCAGAGAAACGCCAAACACGGCGCCGTCTCCCTCCTCTGACGAGACGTCTCATCCCTGCAGCGCTGTAGAGGTGGGCGACGCCCTACGGCTGCGCCGCAGACGTCCTGGTGGCCGAAGAGCCGTCACCGGTGCCGGCACCGCAAACCCTAGGTCACGAAAGCGATGGGGTACAGCCAGCTCGACGGAGGGAGAGAAGGAACCGAGGGTTAGAGGAGGGACCGAGGGAGACAGGGGGCGGTGGCGGAGAGGATTCAGCGGCAGCGCCATCGATCTGAATCGGCGGCGGAGTTAGAGAAGGAAATTGGTGCGTACGCGCCGTCGCGAGAGAGAAGAAAAGCGGCTAGGGTTTCGGAAGAGAGCTGCCGACGGCTGGTTTTATTCTAGACTAGCACGCTCACGACCGTCTGGTCGGCATCTGACGCCTCAAAGATCTCCACAGCTGCCAATGGGCCAAAGGCCCAGTCAAGGCTAGATCAACTTCGGCCCAGTACAGCAGAATAATTATACCATAAAAAAGTTAGGGCTGAAATAAGTAAACTTTAGTGGCCTAATTTTGCATAAGTAATTGTGCTTATAATTGGTATATTATTATTTACGGTTTATTATTATGTGTATCTTGGAATGGCGCACAATGTTGCCAGAAAAAGTTTCATTTTCTTGCAACAGAAATTTCGTTTTTCATTTTCCGAATGTAAAAAATGGAGTTTTTATGTGAAGGACCTACAAAATATATGTTGCACCATGTGTTTTTTTAAATTGTGTTTTTCATTTTTCATGACATAGTTTGTCGAAATGTGCCCAAATTTGGCACATGTGTTCATTGTGGGATGGAAACAATGTGGCCGAACAAATTTTTTGACATGTTTCACAAAAAATCCCACTTTTCATTTTTCAAGTGCTTAAAATAGCGTTTTTGTTGAAGCTCTACCGAGAAACGCGTCCAAAATGGCACCGATACATATTCTACACAAAGTAGACATCATTTTATGTACAATCACCAAACGCATGCATTTTCGAGCTCTCTGCCTATTTCCGGCCATTTAAACGGCTTCCTGCCGATTCAGCTGGAAACGGCTAGATTTTGAATTGCAGCTGCCACATGGCTTGCCCGTTATTTTTCCTAAATTTCATTTTAGATTCACAAGTATCCACTTCATCTTAGATACATCAAAATATCCACATGATTCAAACACTATACACGAACGATTACGACCACGAATTCGACTAGATTTTCAAATGAGAACACGAAATTCAAAAAAAATCAAAATAATGGAAAACCTTCGCGTAGCGTCATCATATATGACCTAGTTACCACAAAAAATATAAACTTGCGTTGCGGAAGTTCTACTAGAAAAGTGTTCTCAGAAACTTGCTATCACGAACGAGCATTCATAACTTTCAAGATGAAGGAACAATGTTTTGCCAACATTCATGACATAGTTTGTCCGAATGAGCCCAAAATTAGCACATGTGTTCATTGTGAGATGGCAAGCAATGTTGCCGAACAAAGATTTTGACATGTTTCACAAGAAAACCCACTTTTTATTTTTCAAGTGCTTAAAATAGCATTTTTTGTGAAGCGGGTACCGAGAAAGTCATCCAAAATGGCACCGATAAATTGTTTTCACAATGTAGACATCATTTCATGTACAATCACCAAAAGGCATGAATTTCCGAGCTCTCTCCCTATTTCCGACCATTTAAATGGCTTCTTGCCGATTCAGCTGGAAACGGCTAGATTTTGAACTACAGCTGCCCCACAGCTTGCCCGTTATTTTTCCTAAACTTCATTTTTAGATCCACAAGTATCCATTTCATCTTAGATACATTAAAATATCTACATGATTCAAACACTAGACACGAACGGTTACGACCATGAATTCGACTAGACTTTCAAATGAGCACACGAAATTCAAAAAAAATCAAAATAATGGAAAACCTTCGTGTAGCGTCATCATATATGACCTAGTTACCACAAAAAATATAAACTTGCGTTGCGGAAGTTCTACTAGAAAAGTGTTCTCAGAAACTTGCTATCACGAACGAGCATTCATAACTTTCAAGATAAAGGAACAATGTTTTGCCAACATTCATGACATAGTTTGTCCAAATGAGCCCAAAATTGGCACATGTGTTCATTGTGAGATGGCAAGCAATGTTGTCGAACAAAGATTTTGACATGTTTCACAAAAAAACCCACTTTTTATCTTTCAAGTGCTTAAAATAACATTTTTTGTGAAGCGGGTACCGAGAAAGTCATCCAAAATGGCACCGATAAATTGTTTTCACAATGTAGACATCATTTCATGTACAATCACCAAAAGGCATGCATTTCCGAGCTCTCTGCCTATTTCCGACCATTTAAACGGCTTTCCTGCCGATTCAGCTGGAAACAGCTAGATTTTGAACTGCAGCTGCCCCACAGCTTGCCCGTTATTTTTCCTAAATTTCATTTTTAGATTCAAAAGTATCCATTTCATCATAGATACATCAAAATATCCACATGATTCAAACACTAGACACGAACGGTTACGGCCACGAATTCGACTAGATTTTCAAATGAGCACATGAAATAAAAAAATCAAAATAATGGAAAACCTTCGCGTAGCGTCATCATATATGAACTAGTTACCACAAAAAATATAAACTTGCATTGCGGAAGTTCTACTGGAAAAGTGTTCTCAGAAACTTGCTATCAAGAACGAACATTCATAGCTTTCAAGATGAAGGAACAATGTTTTGGCCACATTCAAGAGATAGTTTGTCCGAATTAGCCCAAAATTGGCACATGTGTTCATTGTGAGATGGCAAGCAATGTTGCCGAACAAAGATTTTGACATGTTTCACAAAAAAACCACTTTTCATTTTTCAAGTGGTTAAAATATCATTTTTTGTGAAGCGGGTACCGAGAAAGTCATCCAAAATGGCACCGATAACTTTTTTTTTCCACAATGTAGACATCATTTCATGTACAATCACCAAAAGGCATGCATTTCCAAGCTCTCTACCTATTTTCGGCCATTTAAACGGCTTCCTGCCAATTCAGTTGTCATTTCGTTAGATATCCAACAAAATCCTGCCAATTATACCGCAGTTATATTTTCCTATTTAATTTTTGGGAAAAATATATTTAGCTACACAAGTACTCATTTCTTTGGATATCCAACAAAATCCTTCACAAAGTGTCATTATATGTGACCTAGTTTCGAGGAAAAATAATAAACTTAGAAAATAGAAGATATATTTAAAAAGTGTTCACATAAATGACCTCTCATCTATGAAGATTCATGGCTTTCAGCCCAAATGACCATGCAATGTTACGGCGATAGCCATGCATAGTTTGTTCAAATGTTCCCATATTGCTCACAAGCGTGCATCTTGGAATGGGGAATAATGTTGCAAATCAAAAACATACCATAAATATGTTGCAAATCAGAAACACACTATTTTTTAAAATATCAGACCATATTTGATGTACAAATAACCAAATGGTTGCCTGTAAAATGGATTCCATCCACGCCTTGTCAAAAATACAAATTTCCGCCGATACAGTTGGAAGCGGGTCAAATTTAAACTACATGTGCTTTATAGTCTGCTCATGATTTTTTTAAATCATTTCTCGGTACAAAAGTAGATATTTCATTATAGATACACAAAGAGTTTCACAAAATTCAACCCCTAGGTACGAACAAAATTAAAAAGATATTTTACATAATTTACAAACCCAATATAAAATAATTTATAAGCTTAGTGGTATTTGTATTTTATTGAGACTAAAAGCACTTCCTAATAGTATATAAGGAGAGAGGTTATCTTTAAACAATTTTGAAATATATTTGAGTTAAATTGGAGTTGAAAATCAAAAGTTGTATAATAAAATAGAAAAGAAAAAGGAAACAAAAAGAGATATCCAGCCGACCTTAGGTAATGTCGGCCCAGCCCAGTAGAGCAACCGAACTAGCCCAGTGGAGTGGGCTTTGTCTGAGGAAAAGATACTAGGTACAAAGACTATATAGAGGTAGATGTAGACAACAAGTAAAAGTTGGTCTGATGGTTAGAGGAGCGCGGGAGCGGGATGAGTTCTCGGTTTCGTGATCCAGTGCGCGTTGGCACCCTTGGTCAGTTCGGTCGGTGGGTCATGTGCGTCAGTTCGGCCGGCGGGTCCCCCGCGTCAGGCGGAGTGTGGGGTTCCCACATGTCAGGCTGGGTGGGACGGCTCCCGCGCGTCAGTTCGGCCGGTGGGTCCCGAGCGTCAGGATGTGGGCGGGTCCCGCGTGTCAGGATGGGTGGGACGGTTGAGCCGGGTCACACATGTCAGCCTGGGTGGATGCGTCTCTAACCTATGTGGGTCCCACATGTCAGATTGTCAACAGTCAACACATTCTATCAACAGGGCCCAGTCATACCAATATATCAGTATGACCAATTAGATTGGTAGTTAAAGTCTATAATTAAAGCCATAGAGTAGTGCTGTTAGAATTTATGACTAATTGGTGTCGACGTACTATGACCTTTCTAACAGAAAAGGTCATAATGTTTAAGGGTTTCGTCCCTCTCAAGTGGGTTATGACAAACGAGTTCAAAATGGTCACAAATCTATGACCAAAAAAACATGGTCGTTAAGAGAAGGTCACTAGTTGACATATTTCTTGTAGTGTGATGATCTGCTCGGCAGCTCTGTTTGAGTTCATCGGGTGACGTTCGACAGTTTTCGGAATAGTAGATCAGTTAGATAGAAAATGTGTCCACGCGAATCTCCATCCACGTCGTGCGCACATGTTGTGGCGCTTGACGATTGGGTTGTGGCCTGGTTTATCAGTCAGGGAGTGGATTTAATCGTCCAATCAGAGAAAGCAAAATATGGTTACTGTGCCCACCCATTGTAGCTGTTGCATCCAAGCCATGCCGACAGGCGCACATGCACCTGAAACCCCAAGTGGTTACTTGGTTGACATCTGCTCCAGTGCACTATTTAATCGGTAGCTTCTTCCTCCCGTATGCCTCAACAGAGAAGAGAAGAGAAGAGAATCACCCGTCGGAATACGAAAATGACAAAACGCCTAGGGGTCATTAGCATCCCGAGACACTCTTTAATGACTTGTCTTGATGAAATGCTGTCGCTATGAAGATCAGGGTGTCACGAAATATGACCCAACTTGGACGCAAAACGTAGAAAGAAAGAAAGGGCGCGTTTGGTAGGGTGCAGGAGGCCTGGCTTGGCCCGCCAGCTGCAAAAGCCCGGCGTTTGGATGGCTGCATGAGCAGCTGGGCTAGGCCAGCACGAACCATAAAGCAGCGTCGGGCCAGGCCCGCTGGGCACGCTCGAATCGACCGTGCCGCTGGAGCCAGGCCCTGGCGAGCGCAAGGTGGTGCGGCAGTTACACGCGTGGAGAAGAGCGGGAGACGCCACCAGTCCACTCTCTCTCCCCGCACTCACTCCTGTCACCGCCCAGCCGCCCTCTCACGTCCCATCACCGAAGAAAACGATCGCCGGTGCTGCTGCTCCTCCGCCGCCTCCGCCGGCCATGGATCCCGCCGGCCTAGTCCGGCCCCGACCCTCGGCGACGGCCGCTAGCGTCGCGCTGACGGGGATGGGCGCGGCGGCGGCCATTAACCCCGCCCGTCCTCCTTTCATTCGCCCCTCCCCGGTGGCGCAGCACACCGCCGCCACGCGGGCGGCATCTCCGGCTAGTTCTTCCCCGGTGGCCGCGGCGCAGGAGGGGACATACATGCAGAGGAGGGCGATGCTCGCGGCGGAGGTGGAGGCGGCCGCGAAGAAGGCGGCCGCAATGAAGCAGCCTCTACCCCCGCCTCCTAGATTCCCCACACGGGTACGGTATGCACCTCCGCCGCCGTCTCCCCTTGGCACTGGATCTGGGATCTTCCCCGGCGCCTCCGCTTCTCTTGCTTCTTCTCCGACTCCGGCGGATTCAACTCCGGCATCCAGCACACCATCGGCCCCGGCACCATCGACCACGGCTACGCCGAACAGTAGGAAGAGGAAGGGCAACGACCCGATGCTGCGTCCTGCGGTAAGCAACTAATCCCCAATCCATGCTTCGGGTTTTCTCATGCTTGTGATTCCCCAATCCATTAATCCCCAATCCATGCTTAGGGTTTTCTCATGCTAGTGATTCCCCAATCCATTAATCCCCAATCCATGCTTAGGTTTTCTCATGCTAGTGATTCCCCAATCCATTGTTGTCATCTTGGCATGCAATGTTTTCTTGATCATTGCTCACTTGTTCATCTTGTCAGTGTCTTTTTGATTCGCAGACCTGGGAGGTCCGCTGTGCGAACACGCCCACTCCTCCAGAGGAACATCCGGACCTCATCTACCACAATGTGCTAGTTCGGAAGCCCATAGTGGAAGGGCTGGTGGAGGCTATGGATGAGATGGAGCGCATGAACGACGAAGGCAGGAGTTCTGTTGGCCGTCCTCCTCATCTGGGGAATGATCCACAGTACGAAGGCCCTCGGCGCTTCTATGTGCAGATCAACAGCTACGACGGGAAGGCCATAGTCATCCCTTGATGACCCACAAGTATAGGGGGTGTATCGTAGTACTTTCGATAAATAAGAGTGTCGAACCCAACGAGGAGCAGAAGGTGTTGACAAGCGGTTTTGATGAAGGATTCACTGTAAATGCTCACAGACAAGTTTTTAGGAGTTTTTGATATGACAGATAAATAAAGTACAAGTAAATAAAATGCAGTAATAATAGTTGCAGCGAGTGGCCCAATCCTTTCTACAGCAAAGGACAAGCCGGTTGTTGTACTTATAATGACCAAACGTTCTTGAGGACACACGGGAATATTGTCAAGTGCTTTCGCTTCATATAGTTGATTAATCTTCATTGTTTTGATAAGTGTTGTGTGGGTGAACCTATGCTAATGCACCGCCCTTCCTAGGACTAATACATACTTGTGATTATACCCCTTGCAAGCATCCGCAAATACAAGAAAGTAATTAAGATAAACTAACCACAGCCTTAAACTTTGAGATCCTGCTATCCCTCATGCATCGATATACCAACGGGTGTTCAGGTTTCTGTCACTCCGGCAACCCCACAATTGGCAAACGAATACACAATGCATTCCCCTAGGCCCATAAAGGTGAAGTATCATGTAGTCGACGTTCACATGACACCACTAGAAGAATAACACCACAACTTAAGCATCAAACCATTAAATATTACTCAACATAGTTCACTACTAACATCAAGACTTCTCCCATGTCCTCAAGAACTAAACGAACTACTCACAAGACATCATACGGAACATGATCAGAGGTGATATGATGATGAATAACAATCTGAACATAAACCTTAGTCCAATGGTTTCACCCAATAGCATCAATAACAAGAGTAATCAACACCGGGAGAGTTTCCCCTATGAAATAGACAAGATTCAGCCCTAGATGTTACAGCGGAGACGGGGTGCAGCGGCGGTGATGATGGTGTTGGCGGTGGAGATGATGATGATGATGATCCCGATGAAGTCCAGCTCGATGACGGTGATGATGGCGACGATTTCCCCCTCCGGGAGGGAATTTCCCCCGGCAGATTTCTTCCTGCAGGGGAGCTTTTCGCTCTCTGGTGTTTTCCGCCTCGTGGAGGCGGCGGAATATTTCGATGGCCTCCTGTGTGTTAGGGTTCCGAGGGGGTCAAGTACGCGAAGGGGGAACGGCTGAGGTGGGCCAGGGCCCCCAAACCACCTGCGGCGCGGCAGGGGGCCCACCGCGCCAGCAGGGGGCCCCCATGGCCCTCTCAGCCTCCCCTTTTGGCCTCCTCCATCTTCTGGTAAAATAGGAACTTCCATATGTCTCCTTCGATTTATTGATCTTCAGAAATAGTGCATCTCGACGGTGCTTTTTCCAGCAGAATCCTGACTCCGGTGTCCAATTCTCCATTATTCATCAAACATGCAAAATAGGTAAAATAACATAAGTAACACTTCTAAATATGAAATATATCGATGAATAGCAGTAAATTATGATATAAAATAGTGATGCAAAATGGACGTATCAACCCCCCCAAGCTTAGACCTCGCTTGTCCCCAAGCGAAAACTGAGCTCAGTAAACATGACCACAAGTTTATGGAGCAAAGTGTCGATAAATAAAATACGGACAAGAAGCATCACATTCATTGATACACAAGTCATTCTAGACAGCAACTTCCCTTCATATAATCTAACTTGAAATAAGTAAAGGGAACCACGATGAAGTGCATAAAGAGAACCATGATTGGTGAAGGCAAACTTAAACTCTTGGTCAGAGAACAATTAACAGATCATACTTATCTTTCGAGAAGAGTCTTTATATCAGAGCTTATATAGCAGAACTTACATGCCTTAATCATAACAGTCTCCTTACAGTCATTGATAACTTTCAAAGTTATATTCATTCGGATAAAAGCTATTGTGCGAAACAAGGAAATGAGAGATATGATTAGAAGTATCAACACATATAACTAATTGGATCTCAACAACTCAAATGCTTGCTTGAGATAGAGAGGAATGGGTTTACTGACTCAACAATAATGTAAAAGATAGGCCCTTCGCAGAGGGAAGCAGGGATTAAATCATGTGCTAGAGCTTTTAAGTTTTGCAAAGCATATAGAGAGTAAAAATAGTTGTTTGAGCTATGTATGTCGTTGTCAACGAATCGTAGTAAAGTGAACACTAACCCCTTGTCAACCAGACTTTCAAGAGCGGCTCCCATGAAGGACGTTATCTCTACCAGCAAGGTAGATCATCCCTCTTCTCTTTTGTTTACACATGTATTTTAGTTTCTTTATAGTTGACACTCCTCCCAACCTTTTGCTTACACAAGCCATGGCTAACCGAATCCTCGGGTGCCTTCCAACATTCACATACCATGGAGGAGTGTCTATTTGCAAATTAAGTTGCTTACTGATAAATCAGGGCAAAACATGTGAAGAGAATTATTAATGAAAGTTGTAGTTAATTGGGACTGGGCACCCCATTTGCCAGCTCTTTTTGCAAATTGTTGGATAAGCGGTGTATATGCCACTAGTCCATTGGTGAAAGTCTGTTTGACAAAAGTGCTAGAGAAACTCTACAGAACCCTCATGAGCTAATAAACAGTGACACAAAACTAGGAGTAATAAGTTTTGAATAATTTAAAGGTAGCACATGAAGTATTTACTTGGAATGGCGCAAAATACCATATAGTAGGAAGTTATGGTGGACTCGAATGGCAATGGTTTGGCTCAAGGTTTGGATGTATGAGAAGCATTCCCTCTCGATACAGGTCTTTGGCTAGCAAGGTTATGTAGCAAGCATAAGAGTTGAGGGATACAAACAATTATACAAGTGATAAGAATAATCATGCAATCTTCCTTAGAAGCACAAATAGTTTAACTTAAGAATACTAAGCTTATGAGCTACAAAGAAAGAAAGATCATGGAATAATATATTTGCATGCACTCCCTCTCTCTACTTAAGTCTCAAAGTATTGTCTACTACTGACCAATGCTAAGTTTGCCAAAACCAAAAAGATTAACTTGGTGCTCTAAAAAGTGATCCCTATACTAACAACAAGGTTATCAATATGAAAGAGAATTGCAAGCTAAAATAAAGTATGCAGAAAGTAAATGATAAAACTTCTCATTAATATTTCATAACGGCAACTCACACCAAGGGATACATAGATAACCAACTAAAAGAGAGATACTTCCACATTGCAAACCATCATATAAGATAACTTCCCTACTCACGATATGACTTTATGGAAAAGTAAAAGGTAAAGATAATGATGTGATACCGCGGCACTCCCCCAAGCTTGGAACAAACCAAGGGGATGCCAATACTTATGATGAATTACTCCTTCGGTGGTGGTGGTGAATTGTTGATAAGCTTATCAACCAGCTCCTTCAGTTCATCAATCTTGTAGGTGAGGGCGCGAATCAGCTCAGAGTTGTGTTCGATGCGATTCATAAACTTGTCAGACTGCGAGTCCCAACTCTTGGAGTTGTTTCCCCACTCCTCAGCAGCAGAATCCCTCTTTCCTGTATTGTTAGAACGATCTATATTCCAACCACTAGGCAATTCAGCCTCCGGGATCCTCTCAATTTGATGCTTATGGATAAGAGTATGGAAGGGGTTATTTATGCCTGGGGAAGATGTCCTGGGAGCCAAGAAGCGTCGTGGAACCTTCCCTCCGGTGCTCATCCGCGCCCTTGCCTGGGCTTGAATGGATTTGCCACCACTCCGATGCTTGCAACGGTAGCGCGCGGGTATTCGCGCGGGTCTTCCTCCACTTCTCCTTCATCTTCGCTCTTGACTTCCTCCTTCAGCTTGGGGTCTTGAGTCTCGTCTTCCAAAGGCTCCTTGCCCTTGTTGTTGTTGGAGACCATGGCGCTTCTAAATCTGAAAACAATATCTGGACAGAAACAGCTCGAAACGAAACACGATGAAAAGGCGAGATACGAACCTCGGGGGTTCGGGTGAGTTATATAGCAAAAAGTTTTACAACATAAGGAAGGTACAGGAGGAAACCTGATCGGAGACGAGCTCCGGGGTGCTCAAACCACCAGGCGGCGCGGCTGGGGGCCCACCGCGCCGACCTATGGTTTGGGCACCACGGGTGCCGTCTCCCATCCGGTTCGGTCTCTTATTTTTCCATATTTAATAAAAACGACGAAAATATCTTCTAGAAAGTTATTCGCGAAACTTTTCTTACCGAAACTGTTACCTATTCGAATCGAATTCTGCAGTCCCAGAAAAATGTTCTTCAATGAAAGTTTCCGGAGTCACCACTTTAATTGTATCAACCTCTTCATTAATAGAATCTCCAGAAATATAATGCTTGAGTCTTTGACCATTTACCACTTGTGTAGAGTTATCTTTCAATGAAGCAATTTTTATTGCACCTGAACGATACACCTCCACAATAACAAATGGTCCTTCCCATTTTGAGAGTAACTTTCCTGCAAAAAATCTGAGACGAGACCTATACAATAGAACTTTCTCACCAACATTAAATTCTCTTTTAAGAATTCTCCTATCATGCCATCTCTTAACTTTTTCTTTAAAGAGTCTAGCATTTTCATAAGCCTCACTTCTCCATTCATCTAAAGAACTTAAATGCAACAACCTTTTCTCACCGGCAAGTTTAAAATCTCTATTAAGTTCTCTCACTGCCCAATAAGCTTTGTGTTCTAATTCTAAAGGCAAGTGACAAGCTTTACCATAAACCATTTTATAAGGAGACATGCCCATGGGGTTCTTATAAGCAGTTCTATAAGCCCATAAAGCATCATTTAACTTACTAGCCCAATTTTTTCTAGATTTATTAACAGTCTTTTGCAAGATAGATTTAATCTCCCTATTTGACAATTCTACTTGTCCACTAGTTTGAGGATGATAGGCTGAAGCAATTCTATGATTAACACCATATTTAGCAAGAGTCTTTCTAAAACCACCATGGATAAAATGAGAACCTCCATCAGTCATAAGATATCTAGGTACACCAAACCTAGGAAAAATGACATCTTGAAGCATTTTTAAAGAGGTCTCACCATCAGCACTTTTAGTAGGTATAGCTTCTACCCATTTAGTGACATAATCAACAGCAACAAGTATATGAGTATTACCTTGTGAAGAAGGAAAAGGACCCATGAAGTCGAATCCCCAACAATCAAATGGTTCAATAACAAGAGAATAACTCATAGGCATTTCATTGCGTCTAGAGATATTACCAACCCTTTGACATTCATCACAAGATAAAATAAACTTTCTTGCATCCTTAAAGAGGGTAGGCCAATAAAAACCTGATTGTAGAACTTTCTGCGCAGTTCTATCTCCAGCGTGATGCCCTCCATAAGCACTTCCATGGCATTTCCTCAGTATTTCCTGTTGTTCATATTCAGGAACACATCTTCGCATAATACCATCGACTCCTTCTTTATATAAGTGTGGGTCATCCCAAAAGTAATGCCGCAAGTCATAAAAGAATTTCCTTCTTTGCTGAGCTGAAAAGGTTGGAGGCAAGTACTTGGAAACAATAAAGTTAGCATAATCAGCATACCAAGGACTATCTCGCGAACTTACACTTATTGCAGCCAATTGTTCATTTGGAAAGCTATCATTAACAGGAATAGGATCATAAGGAATGCTTTCCAATCTAGACAAATTATCAGCAACAGGATTTTCAGCACCTTTTCTATCTATGATATGCAAATCAAATTCTTGCAAAAGAAGTACCCATCTAATAAGCCTTGGCTTAGCATCTTTCTTTTCCATAAGGTATCTAATTGCAGCATGATCAGTATGAATAGTGACTTTCGAATCAACTATGTAGGGTCGAAATTTGTCACAAGCAAAAACTACAGCTAGAAATTCTTTTTCAGTAGTGGCATAATTCTTTTGAGCAGAATCAAGAGTTTTACTAGCATAATGAATAACATTTAACTTTTTATCTACTCGCTGCCCAAGAACAGCGCCTACAGCATAATCACTAGCATCACACATAATTTCAAAAGGTAAATTCCAATCAGGTGGTTCAACTACAGGAGCGGTGATTAAAGCCTTTTTCAAAGTTTCAAAAGCTTCCTTACAATCATCATCAAAAACAAATGGTACATCTTTTTGAAGAAGATTAGTAAGAGGCTTGGAAATTTTAGAGAAATCTTTAATAAACCTCCTATAAAAACCAGCATGACCAAGAATACTACGAATACCTTTAACATCTTTGGGACAAGGCATCTTTTCAATTGCCTCCACTTTAGCTCGATCAACTTCAATACCTCTTTCAGAAATTTTATGTCCAAGAACAATTCCTTCATTAACCATAAAGTGGCATTTCTCCCAATTAAGAACAAGGCTAGTTTCTTCACATCTCTGCAAAACTTTGTCAAGGTTGTGCAAACAATTATCAAAGGAAGTTCCATAGACGGAGAAATCGTCCATGAAGACTTCCACAATTTCCTCACAAAAGCCATGAAAAATAGCAGACATGCATCTTTGAAAAGTAGCAGGAGCATTACATAAACCAAAAGGCATACGTCTATAAGCATAAGTTCCATAAGGACAAGTAAAAGTAGTTTTCTCTTGATCTTGCGCTCTCACAGCAATTTGAGAAAACCCAGAATACCCATCAAGGAAACAAAAGTGAGTTTTCTTGGACAACCTCTCAAGCATTTGATCAATAAAAGGCAAAGGATAATGATCTTTCTTAGTTACTTTGTTAACCTTTCTAAAATCAATGCACATCCTATAACCAACTACTACTCTTTGAGGAATTAGTTCATCATTTTCATTAGGAACAACGGTAATTCCTCCTTTCTTAGGAACACAATGCACAGGACTTACCCATCTACTATCAGCAATAGGATAAATAATACCAGCTTCAAGAAGTTTTAATACCTCATTTCTTACCACTTCTTTCATCTTGGGTATTAAACGACGCTGATGCTCAACAACAGGCTTTGCATCAGGTTCCATGTTGATGGCGTGCTGACATATAGTAGGAGAAATTCCCTTCAGGTCATCAAGAGTATATCCCATAGCTCCGCGGTGTTTCCTCAACACTCCCAATAACCTTTCCTCCTCTGTACCTGAAAGTTTAGAGCTGATAATAACAGGATATATTTTCTTATCATCAATATAAGCATATTTAAGATTATCAGGCAGAGGTTTCAAATCAAAAACAGGATCCTCCTTGGGTGGCATTGTGGTACCCAAATCTTCCACAGGTAAATTGTGTTTGAGCATAGGTTGACGAAGGAATACTTCATCAAGCTCATTCCTTTCTTCCCTGAAGTTCTCACTTTCATGATTCTCCATATGTTGCTGCAAAGCATTGTTAGGAGCAAGAACAATAGATGCAAGTTGAGCAATTTCAAAATCCTCACTAGGCAATTCAGTTTCATAAGGTGCTTTAGCAAATTTAGAGAAATTGAATTCATAAGATTCACCAGCAAATTTAGTAAAGATTTTCTCTTTCTTACAGTCTATAACAGCACCACAAGTATTCAGAAAAGGTCTACCAAAAATAATAGGACAACTATCATTGGCAGCCGACCCAAGTACAAGAAAATCAGCAGGGTATTTAGTCTTACCACAAAGGACTTCGACATCTCTAATGATACCAATTGGAGAGATAGTTTCCCTATTAGCAAGCTGAATAACCACATCAATCTCTTCAAGTTTACAAGGAGCAATTTCGTGCATAATTTCCCTGTAAAGCTCATAAGGAATAGCACTAGAACTTGCACCAATATCACATAAACCATAATAGCAATGATCACCTATCCTAACAGAAAGCACAGGAACACTAGACTTCCTAGAACTTTTAGGATGTGAGACAATATTAGAAGCATCCTCACAAAAGATAATGTGTCTATCTTCTAAATTTTCAGTGACAAGATCTTTAACCAATGCTACAACAGGTTCAACAGTTATTTGCTCATCAGGTTTGGTAGTTTTCTTATTACTTTTACTAACAACACCAGTTATGATAGTATGTTCCTTAATCTTATTAGGAAAAGGAACTTTTTCAATATAAGGTTCTGGAATAATGCGATCAACAACATTAACCTCAACACCTTTAGATATATGAGAAACAGATTCATCTTTATATGGTTCATGATAATTTTTAAAACCCTCCTTCGGCAAACCGAAATAGGAAGCAAAGGCTTTATAAAAGTTTGCAACAATTTGAGAGTCAAGACCATAAGTAGTGCTAATTTTGCGATAATCATCAGTATCCATAAATTTTTAACACACTCAAAGTCATAGTTTATACCTGACTCCCTACCTTTGTCATTCTCCCATCCTTCAGTGTTCTCCTGAATCCGATCAAGAAGGTCCCACTTAAACTCTTCTTTATTACGAGTGAACGATCCAGCACAAGTGGTATCCAATAGAGTTTTATCTTGAAAGGAGAGTCTTGCATAAAAGTTATCAATAACAATATTACCAGGAAGCTCATGAATGGGACATTTGAGCATTAATGCCTTCAATCTCCCCCACGCTTGAGCGATACTCTCTCCATCATAGGGCCAGAAGTTATATATGAGGTTCCGATCCTTATGAATCTCACTTGGAGGATAGAATTTGGAGTAAAAGAGAGGTACAATTTCCTCCCATCCAAGAGAATACCCATTCTTCAGCAGTTTATACCAATGTGCAGCTTTACCAGACAGTGATAGAGAGAATAATTTCTTCTTAACTTCTCCCATCGAGATACCTGCACACTTAAATAACTCGCACAATTCATGCAGAAATAACAAATGATCTCCAGGATGGACAGTTCCATCTCCTGCATAGCGGTTATTTGTGACACGTTCAACAATTTTCATAGGAATTTTGAACGGTATTACCTGCTCATCTGGCGCCTCCTCTACTACCTTAGCAGTGGTAGTTGTTTTCCCAAATAGGAATTCAAGAGAAGACCCCTCCATAATGAGATATAGCAGCAGGCAAAAATAAAAACAGCACGTACAATAAATGTTTCCCTTACCAATTCCACTTACCAATAGCGCTACACTCCCCGGCAACGGCGCCAGAAAATAGTCTTGATGACCCACAAGTATAGGGGGTGTATCGTAGTACTTTCGATAAATAAGAGTGTCGAACCCAACGAGGAGCAGAAGGTGTTGACAAGCGGTTTTGATGAAGGATTCACTGTAAATGCTCACAGACAAGTTTTTAGGAGTTTTTGATATGACAGATAAATAAAGTACAAGTAAATAAAATGCAGTAATAATAGTTGCAGCGAGTGGCCCAATCCTTTCTACAGCAAAGGACAAGCCGGTTGTTGTACTTATAATGACCAAACGTTCTTGAGGACACACGGGAATATTGTCAAGTGCTTTCGCTTCATATAGTTGATTAATCTTCATTGTTTTGATAAGTGTTGTGTGGGTGAACCTATGCTAATGCACCGCCCTTCCTAGGACTAATACATACTTGTGATTATACCCCTTGCAAGCATCCGCAAATACAAGAAAGTAATTAAGATAAACTAACCACAGCCTTAAACTTTGAGATCCTGCTATCCCTCATGCATCGATATACCAACGGGTGTTCAGGTTTCTGTCACTCCGGCAACCCCACAATTGGCAAACGAATACACAATGCATTCCCCTAGGCCCATAAAGGTGAAGTATCATGTAGTCGACGTTCACATGACACCACTAGAAGAATAACACCACAACTTAAGCATCAAACCATTAAATATTACTCAACATAGTTCACTACTAACATCAAGACTTCTCCCATGTCCTCAAGAACTAAACGAACTACTCACAAGACATCATACGGAACATGATCAGAGGTGATATGATGATGAATAACAATCTGAACATAAACCTTAGTCCAATGGTTTCACCCAATAGCATCAATAACAAGAGTAATCAACACCGGGAGAGTTTCCCCTATGAAATAGACAAGATTCAGCCCTAGATGTTATAGCGGAGACGGGGTGCAGCGGCGGTGATGATGGTGTTGGCGGTGGAGATGATGATGATGATGATCCCGATGAAGTCCAGCTCGATGACGGTGATGATGGCGACGATTTCCCCCTCCGGGAGGGAATTTCCCCGGCAGATTTCTTCCTGCAGGGGAGCTTTTCGCTCTCTGGTGTTTTCCGCCTCGTGGAGGCGGCGGAATATTTCGATGGCCTCCCTGTGTGTTAGGGTTCCGAGGGGGTCAAGTACGAAGGGGGAACGGCTGGGTGGGCCAGGGCCTCCAAACCACCAGTGGCGCGGCAGGGGGGCCCACCGCGCCAGCCTGTGGTTGGGCTCCCCATCCTTCTCAGCCTCCCCTTTTGGCCTCCTCCATCTTCTGGTAAAATAGGGACTTCCATATGTCTCCTTCGATTTATTGATCTTCAGAAATAGTGCATCTCGACGGTGCTTTTTCCAGCAGAATCCTGACTCCGGTGTCCAATTCTCCATTATTCATCAAACATGCAAAATAGGTAAAATAACATAAGTAACACTTCTAAATATGAAATATATCGATGAATAGCAGTAAATTATGATATAAAATAGTGATGCAAAATGGACGTATCATCCCTCAAGAGTTGAAGCCCCTTCTGGTCGATGTGAAGAAGATCATCATGAATCCGTCCAGGTCCCATCCTCACCCGAAGGCCTGTGTGCCCATCTTCTGGTCGAACTGCTGCCAGTACTCCGTCCAGCTCTAGTGGTTCCAGCAGGATCTCGTGCTCTTCAAGGCTGGTGGGAGTTCGCCAAGGAGAAGGGACTCTGGATTGGGGACGTCGTGGTGTTCAAGTACCGCGATGGGGGCTTCGACGTCAAGGTCTTCAAGCACCACACTTCCACCGAGGAGGTCTTCCAGTGTGACGACCATCGAGGGGCTTGATCTCCATCTGTCCAGTTCAAGTTGAAGATGTAGTGTGAAGGGAAGTTTCTTAAACCCTTCTCTTTTGGCTCTTGTTTAACTAATCAGGTGGCATGGGATGCACCTGATACAAACTTAATTATCCTCAGTCTGTGTGAGGTCAGTCTGTAGTGAACCTCATATTTTGGGCCAGGGGTGTGTATCCCTGGCATTTGTTTACCTATCAGGTGGCATGGTATGCACCTGATACAAACTTGCCATATGCATTATGTATCTATGTGTTAATTAGGCCCTTGTGATGTGTGTTCCTCTGTGATCATGTTTCATTCTTTGTGCTGGTAACCTCACCAAATTTGAATGTGGTGAGGGATCTATATTTTGTGTCACACATGCAAATATTGGTGTCAACCAAACACCATGTGTTTGCATTGACAGAGACAGAAATGGAAAAAGCAGGCAACCAATCGGGCTGCATCTGCCTTGCCTGCAGTGCGATGCAGCCCACCAAACAGCCTGCGGAAACAGGCCAAGAGGCTACATCGCCAAAACAGGCCCCGTGGGGGCAGGCGCAGCGGAGGCCTGAAACTGGTGCAGGCTACCAAACGCGCCCAAAGTGAGTACAATATGCTCGCACTATAAGAAAACTCTAAGGTATAGACCCATTTATCCGTCTGCATCCGTTTTATCCGTGTCTGCGTCCGTTTTATCCGTGTGGACAAGAATCGCGATTAAACGTAGGGGTTGAATGTCCGGTTCGTAAACAGAGTCGGATCCATTTCCAGCCCAAATTTGGGCCGTGTTGGCGTCCCAGTGGATAGGATAAGGACATACAATGCGTCCATTTGACCGCTAACACATGGTAGCGACCCAACTGCCCCTAGCCCCCACCGATGCAATGTCGTTCAAGTGGACCAAGAAGGGCAAGAACAACCAAAGACCGGTTCATCGTCGGGCCAGCGATGCGCGGCCGCCCCATTCTCGACCTCGCCGTTGGGGCCAAAGTATCGCAACGGGAGCGCCATTGACGAGTGACGTTGGTACTGGGAAGTCGTATTGCCATGGTCGGTCGTGCACCTTTTGCACTTGAGTCCACATGGGATTTCGTCATTCCAGCAAGCGGCCACGAAAGGGTGCTGAAGTTCTGACTCTGCCACACCACGCTCTCGGAGGAGTACATGGACTTATGACCGTGCATTCCACTAGGACTCACCGCACTGGGACATATCGTTCTGCGACGAGCGTCAACCGTGTTTCTTGCATGCACTAGAGCCTCCATGGGTTTTGCATCGCCGCTCGCAAGGGTCTAGAGCTTCACCGCCGCACCGCCACCTCTGCGCTCGCGTGCACCCTCCACCTCTGGGGATCACGGTGAAGGAGGAGGATGAGGAACCGGAGAACGACCCCGTGGTCTGGCAGGTCATGAAGAAATCCATCCACACCGGCGCCATTGAGGATGACTCTAACGGGGCGACGCATCGAGTCCGCGCGTCTCCGTTTCTGTCCGCGAGGCCCGAAAACACGACCCAACGAGGCGACGTAAACGGACCGCGGTCCGTTTTTTGGTCCGCCGCGACGCATTCCTGGCCCAAATTTGGGCCACCGATGCATCGACCCCGGACGCGAGCGGACCACTTATGTGTCCTCCACGTGTCCGCCCCGGACGCGAGCGGCCGCACGTATCATCGCCCCCGATGGCTAGAGCGGCCACCTACCCCGCAATAACTGTGTGTGGTGGAGCTCTTTAAATGGAGCCGGCCGGGCAAACCCTAGAGCACAACCCTAGAGCCTTCCTCCCCACCACGGCGGCCACCACCTCTAACCACAGATCCACGCGCCGGGATGTCTGGAGAGCGCGGGCCGCAACATCTGCTGGACTAGAGGGAGCGGGCGCGGCAGAGGAGGGCCGGGCGGCGCCGCATGTCGCCCGGCGAGGAAAGACGGTGGAGGCCGCGTACCTCGACTGCATCGCCAACGACGAGGAGGAGTACGTGTATGTCGCCGAAGTCGCGGCGGTGATGGCGGGCACCGCGCCGCCCGAGCCTCCCATTGGCGTGGGCGGCAACGCCTGCAGGACTGCAGAGAAGGCCATGCGGGAATCCCACATGCAGCTCAACGCCCAGAGGGCGGCTGCGTTCATGTCCGCAGTGTGCGCCTGCGCCAACCTGGCGGTGGAGGCCGAGGCTACGAACGAGCGCAGAGCCATCGAGACCGCAAAGCGGGCGGCGCGCCGCAAACAGCACCGCGAGGCCGCGGCGGCCGACGACGCTGACAATGGCGCAGTGTTCGACTGATCCAGCTGGTGCGGTACTCCCGCCGGCGTGGCCGCCTATGTGCAGTCCATTTCCAATAATGCCGACGGCCGCTACGTGTTTCGTAGCTACCAAATGATCTAAGAAGAGGAGCCAAACAGTTTGGGCTGGCCACGACCGTGATGAAGCAAGAGCCATCAAGTTTGTTGCAGAACGGTCATGCTGCGTGAACTTTCTCAAGGCCGGAGCCCCTCTTTGATCTTCACCTTGCCTGCCGATGGCCGGTTATTAATTTTATTTAAGTTTAGGCTTAGTTTTAAGTTTAATATTAGCAGAAAGACATATATTGTACTAGACTTTTATGTAATTTTAGGACCTAAAAATGTAATCCTAACATGTACTCAGTTTCTAAAAATGTATCAAAAAAATTGTTTGGAAAAGGTTAGGACGGACTCAATGCGTCGACCCGTTGGGGACAATGGCCGGAAAGGGCGGACATGGGCCGGACAAACGTCCTTTTGACAACGCAAACGGACCAAATGGGACGTCCTCGATTGGGTGCTCCACTACCTCACCATGGAGTCCCATGAACTCAATGCGTCGACCCGTTAGGACAATGGCCGGAAAGGGGCGAACATGGGCCGAACAAACTGACCAAATGGGACGTCCTCGATTGGGTGCTCCACTACCTCGCCATGGAGTCCCAGGAGCAGGAGCAAGACCATGTAGAGATGGACGTCGATGTTTCCCGGCTAGAGCCAATGCAGGACAAGGGGCCGTCTACCCGAATGCTGTACGACTGTGCTGTGCTGTACGACTCAAAGTGGGAAGGACGGTAAAAAACGATAAGGAAAAGCCCGAGTCGAGTCATGGACCACCCACCATGGGAACAGAACACGGGAGGTGGGCTGTACAGTACTGGAGCGCACGACCGGGCCGGGGAGCGGTCAGACTCAGACGCACGCACGAGAATGACCCTTCGTCACCGTGCCCGGCCGTGTCCCCGACACATTTTCCACTGGGGTCAGGCCTGGGCAGCGCACGCACGCTCCTCTGACGACGGCCGAACCACCTTGCCCGGCGGTCCCGGGGGCAGCAGGAATCCGCGCCGCTGTCCGTCTCGCCCATGTGGCCCTCCCTCACCACACGAGCCCTCGCCCGCCACCATTATTAATCTCATCTTCTTCTACCCTCTCTTCTTCCTCCTCCACTCCTGCTTGCCTGTGAGTCATCTGGATCTAGCTCCCTCCAATCCATCCCTATATATAAGCCCACCCGGTTGGACTCCCGATCCATCACCACACTGCTAGCTTGCCTTGTGCTTTGACACCCACCAGAGTTCACTACTTGCCCTCAAAAAACAAAACAAAACCAGAGTTCACTACTGCTCCTACACCTTGTTGCTGTTCCACTTCCATCGACACACCACACGGAGAGTCTTGGGAAGAAGATGAAGCTTCTTGGGAGCCAGAGGAGATCAGGAGGAGGCTTCAGCAGGACCCTCAAAGAGCACAGGGCCAGGTTCTACATCATCCAGCGCTGCGTCGTCATGCTCCTACGGTGGCACGACTGACTCCATCACTCATCCCTTGATCGCTCGTCCATGGACTGGTCGGGTGACAAGATTTTTGCTTTTGGGTCTGTGATTGTGCTGTGCCAGAATTTGTGTCGGCCGGTTGTACATAAGAGGCCAGTTAAGTTGTAGATGATGAATTAGAAGTAGCAGCAGATAGGAATTCGCCGCTTTCTATAGCCCCTCCCTCCCCTTCTACCATGTGTGTGTCATTGTTCAATTACATCAATGTCGGATACTAGAATTCAATATAGAAGAAAGAATTACTGGATCAATCGCTTCTACCGGTTTCTCAAACATTTGTGCTCATATGATTTTTATTGTTTCTTGCACCTGTTGATCTAGCTAGCCACTTTCAACTGCCTTTTACTAGCGACAAAAAATTGTTGCCCATCTCAACTTGTGGTTGTAGGATGTGGAGCACTACTATTACTTCCAGCTTAATTCATTGTTTTGCTATGAATATACCTTCAGGCTCAACAGGATTGCTCGCTTCAGCTACTTTTTGCATCTCTGGAAATGTGAAAACCTGAGACTTCAAGCTGACTTTCAATGGAAAGTGTGTGCATGTATCTATCTGTTCTGCAAATTTTGTGAATATTTGATTCATCACATCTGTAGAAAGGAACTCCTCACTCGGCGCGACGCTAACAAATAATCTTTTTTTTTTTTGCTTTTCATTAAATTAAGATGGGGAGAAAAAGCAAGGTAACACGGCGATTGTACAAACAAACAGAAAAGAAATACAGCAATCATATATCTATGTTAACATATAAGTTCGGCTTCTTTCATTATCCATTTCATCTACAGGACTTTCGTGTGAACATATACATGGATAAGGATGTGATGCAAAATTCGGTGATGACCAGATGCCACTATCTTCTTGGTGAAGCTTGCCCCCACCTTGTTTCTTTTTGTCATGTTAAGGGTGGCGTTTGCCCCGTCAGCCTTTTTGACTTGTGAATGTTGAGTCACATTCAACTGATCATCTCAAGCAAATGCAATCATATAAAGATGTGAATAAATGCAATCATATAAAGATGGTACCTGATGAAATTAGCCACATCACTCTTATGCACTAACGTACATTGTCAATCTTTCTTGTACCTTCCTTTCTATGTTTATTTTCAACCTTAAAGTATCTTAAATAAAACTACTATCCTTGCTGACTTGATAGCATAAATAATGATAGATCATTCTATGGGTGACCTTCTTAATTACTGGGGTTATATGGCTTAGCTTGGTGTGGGAATCACGTTGGTAAGACGGACCTCTTTGCATTGCGATATTTTTAAAACATAGAAACATGGAAGACGTTCGGTTAAGATGCCTCGTAATTTTAAATTCTACATGATATCCAAAGGTATGAAATTCTTTATGTGTTTTTGAATAGTGCACAGGAAGGAAACACATGAATTTCACGGGATTGCCGAGAGAGAGTAGACAAATACAGAGTGCAAATGCATTGAACTTCTCATAGGTAAAATAAATCACATTTGAACCCATGGTGAGATTCCTATAAAATAGAGGGCATATAAAATGTTCCCATCAGAATTTGGTGAACTCAATCTTTTAGCCCAAACGGATGACACCAAAAATAAATTGTGGATTTTGAATTGTCCAAAAAAAATCCCTTTGTCAATGTTAGGGGGAACGACGGCCTGTTTGGGCCTTGGTTGTTTGTTAATATAGATGAGTAAATCCCCCACCATAGCGATACAATGAGTCGTCTACTGATTGGTGCACTACACCGAATGTATAACATCCAACACCCTTAACTGCAACAATGTCCTAAAATGGCACACTGATAACACGTTTTGCACAAGGTATTCTCTCCGGCTACCATTTATACTAAATTATATTGAGTGGAAATGACAAGAGTCTATCGAATGTCCTTTTTTTTAGAAAAGAGTAAAACTGCATACGATCACAAACATAGATGCACGCTTACTTCTTTGTGTGCATGTACGCACACGCTACGTCCAACGGTTCTAAGGGTATCAGGCTCCATCAACATTGGGATCCGCCTAACCAAAAGTTGTTAGCCGGTAGAGGGGTTGATATAATTGACAAATTTGATTAAAAGTATATGGTAAAATACAAGATCAGATCAGGCAACATCGACGTGTCAAGCATCTTGGCATTGCTGACAGTGGTGGCTTGAAACTCGTTTTTGGGAAAGAAAGTCATGAAATCGACCTATGGTGGGACTGTTCCAAGAATAAAGGTCAAAATGGAACTTTGAGAAATTGCACTCTGCAAAGACCTGCTAGATATGTGGTACACGTGCGACGAACTATTTGTCGTGTCCCGACGGGCGGACACTGGGAGTAAAGGATTCCCCTTTTTAGGTTCAGCTCGGGGTGCGAAGGAGGCTGAGAATCATCTCTTGCGGGTGATCTAGATCAAGCTCTTCCTATCGACGATCAAAGGAAGCAACGCAGAGATACAAGGAGTTTACCCAGGTTCAAGTCGCCTGGAGGCTAGCAGCCCTACTCCTGGATGTCTTGATTGATGAGTTCTTCAATTCATAGTGTGTATCTTACAAGGAGGCTTACGGGTAGTGTACCCGGGAGATGGTTGGCTAGAGGAGGAAGAAGAGTAGATCCTGCCCTTGAGGAGATCACCTCCCTTTCTTCCCTCCCTGCCCTAGCCTAGTCTTGCCTTGCTCTCAAACTTGTGTGTCCTTGTGTTGGGTGACCTTGGTCTTGAAGGAGATATGCCCTAGAGGCAATTAATAAAGATACTTTATTTGTCATATCTCCATTGTTCATAATATGTTTTATGCCATTCTATAATTGTATTAAGCGGAAAATTAATACACATGTGGTAGATAAAACAACCAGGTCCCTAGTAGCTTCTATTTAACTAGTCTGTTGTGCAATTGATGATCGAAGTTTCCCGATCATGTGACATTGATGTCAGTTGACAATGGAGTCATGTCACTTGGAGAATGATGGGATGGACCTAACCAATATTTTTAGGACAAAGTAAAGATCGGTCTAGAGATACAAGGAGTTTACCCAGGTTCAAGCCGCCCGGAGACTAGCAGTTCTACTCCTGTATGTCTTGATTGATGAGTTCTTCAATTCATAGTGTGTATCTTACAAGGAGGCTTACGAGTAGTGTACCCGGGAGATGGTTGGCTAGAGGAGGAAGAAGAGCATATCCTGTCCTTGAGGAGATCACCTCCCTTTCTTCCCTCCCTGCCCTAGCCTAGTCTTGCCTTGCTCTCAAGCTTGTGTGTCCTTGTGTTGGGTGACCTTGGTCTTGAAGACGATATGCCCTAGAGGCAATTAATAAAGATACTTTATTTGTCATATCTCCATTGTTCATAATATGTTTTATACCATGCTATAATTGTATTAAGCAGAAAATTAATACACATGTAGTAGATAAACAACGAGGTCCCTAGAAGTCTCTATTTAACTAGTCTGTTGTGCAATTGATGATCGAAGTTTTCCGATCACGTGACATTGATGTCAGTTGACAATGGAGTCATGTCATTTGGAGAATGATGTGATGGACCTACCCAATATTTTTAGGACATAGTCATTACGCCTTCGACCATGGGATCAACTTTAATCGTTGTTTCTGAAAGATACTTTGATTGCATCAAACGTCATATTTTTCATAGTGTGACAATAAAGGTGTCCCTCTCGGATATCGGAAGGGAGTATTCTGAGGTGAGGGATCAAGAGCGGGATTTTTCAATCCACATAGCAGGATACATACTTTGGGCCCACTCGGTGAGATTACATCAATGAGCTTGCAAGCATGTGACTAGGTCACGGGGATGTAATATCAGAGACGAGTAAAGAATAGTATTACAGGTAACAAGATCGAGCTAGGTATCGCAGTGCCTAAGATCAAGTCGTGATTCATGGGGGCTAATGTGGGTATCCACGAAACCGCTGTTAGTTATTGATCGGAGAACGTGTCTCGATCATGTCTGGAGTATTCTCAAACCACAGGGGGAGTGATGCTTAATATAGATTGGACACATAAGAGAAAATAGAAGAGAGCACCAGAAGCGTTCTGGGACATACCCGATGATCGGAGGGCGACGAAATAGTTTTCGAGGCCAGAATAAATTAGATAAATTGTGTTTAATATTAATTAATGGAATTAATAGTTAAATACATTTTTAAATATTTATTTTCGGATTTATTGGCAGACTAATCTCTAAATGGGCCATACTCCTGAAAGAGAGGCCTAAGAGGGGGAACCGCACCCCACAAAAGGGGAGGAGGCCGGCCGGCCTAGGTGGGCCACATGGGGCTGGCAGACACCCTTGGGTCGTGGCTGGTGTGGGAGTTTAGTCCCACACCGCCCGGCCACCGAGGGTGGCAGCCCTCCTCCACCTATATATAGAGGTGTCCATGTGCCTTGGAAATTCACCCAGAAATTCCTCTCTCTCACCTTCGGACGTGACTCCACAATTGGAGTTGCGCATATGTTGAGGTTTTCTCCACCATACGCACACCGCCATGTTGTTGGTCTTCGGTACAAGTCTTCTAATTCTGCTGCTCGGCTGGATCGGAGCCCGGACGTCGTCTTCTTTACCGCATGCTTGTGATCCCTGCGAGGCGCCACATTTGGGGCGCTTGGAGGAGTTCGTCTCCACCACCATGAGGTCGGCGTTGCCATCATCATCACCGCCATCTTCTTCATCACGCGTCATCATCGAAACATATCTTTTGATCGTCGGCGCTTACGGTTTACAAGGGTATATATACCGTTTTCTCCGTTATAGTATATCCGCATAGTAATAGATTTTGGCTAGTTTAAGGTTATCTTTGTTAGGAAATTTTGTTTTCTGCCTACGATCCCTTTCAGGTCCTCCTTTTGTAGGCTAAGGGGATTCCACATGGGTCACATGAGATGCGTGGGGGGTTTTAGGCGGGAAAAAAACCCCACAGCCTAACTGGCGAGACGTGGCCATTCTCCTCCAAATATCTTATCTGGGTAAGGTGAGGGCGTTGATACCCGTAGATGTGATAGCCTTCAGTAGCTACCTGTATGAAAAGTAAACGGGGTTAGGTTGAGACTCCAAGTGTAGAGTGTGTAGTAAGTGGAAGACGTGTTTTCCCCACGAGGGTGACTCGAGGGTTTAATATCGAACTCTCAGGGAATCAGTAGTGAAAGATTTATCTTTGTATCCTTCTTTTGGTTACCTACAAAACAAAGTTAAATGTTTTGGTCCTCAACCTCACCTGTGGTTGTCAAGCACAAGGTGTAAGAATGATATCAAAATAATTTGTGATGCAAACAAGAAATAAATATGCAATGATGGTAAATAAATATGCAAGGATGATGATAACAATGATAAATAATATTTTTGGCTTTTTTATGATGTATGCAAGATGTAAAAGTATTTTTGTATTTTCGGATTTAATAATGGCAGAAAATGTAAAAGTGGTAAAAGTTGTTGGAAAGGTGTTTCTTATGATTAAAAATGGACCGGGGTTCATGGTTTCACAAATGCACTCTCTATTTAATAAAGTGGTAGACAATGGAACACTAGAGTTGACATATGAGATTGCAACACAAAGTTTAATGACAAGTTACTAATTATATGGGCATCACGTCCTAACATAGAGACATTTTCATTATTAGTCTCACTTGTCCTCCACCAAGATGCAAACTAAATCATAACACCTCAGTAATTAAGATGACTCAGAGTATAGCTTTAAGTATCATGACATGAAGTTAAAATAAGAACATGCTAGATCTAGTCACGGAGAGGTGGCATGGTCACCCACAACCCCTGTAGCATGGTATTTTTGTTTATCCCTAGTGAGGCAACAAAGTAAGGTACATATACCCAAGTGGATCGCAGAACTTTCTCTCACGTTCACTGCACTAGCCACCCCCGTTACTCCAACTAATGTACACGCTCTCATGAACATCTTGATCATAACAAGTAAGTAAGAACGGGGTACATAATATACATCTATATTCATAACTGAAACAAACATTTGCAATCTCAAACATATATTAACTCATAAAAGATCCATCACATAGGTATTACAAAGATGACCGTAATCATGTTCAGCAGCTCATATGGTACTAATTAGTGAAACTCAAAGAGAGGAGAGATACATAAGTTACTTCCACAAACCCATAGTCTAGAGGTGGACTACTCCCTCTTCATCATGGAGACGGTGGAGAAGTCGATGGAGAAGATGGAGACCACGCCGGCAGCACCCCGCCGGAGTTTTCCCCCTCCAATCTGTAGCTCCAGGTCTTTGTTTCGGTGTTTCTGTGTTTCGTCGGCGCTCCCTCCAGAGAACGTCGGGGGGCTATTTTTATAGGTGGTTTTAGGTCAAAACCTAGTCGATGGAGAAAAGATCGACGGCAACGGAGCGTCGAGGGCCAAGTTGAGGGGTCCCACGCGGCCAGGTACAGGGGCCGCGTGGGCCCACCTCTTTTGGCCCTCGGGGCTCCGCTTGTTCGCTTCCTTCGCCCCCAAGTAATAGGGTTTTCTGCCTACGCAGGGTTAATTCCATAAAAATAGAAAATAAATAAAATATTCCCAAAAATCATTATATAACAGTGATATAACCCTTATATGATGCAAATATGATTGGAATATAAGTAATATAGTGAAAGTTCATGTATGTATTTTACAAGCATCAGGCGTCCACCTTTAATGAAAGCGGTGTCGACAAGTACTGACAGCTCCACCGGCCATGTCCCTGAGCCGCCTCTCTCTTGCGTTGCTTCCCAAGTATTCTAGGAGCTTCGAGCACATGTTGGAGTGCTTATCCTTGCTTGTACGGGATCCTACCCGAGAGGGAGCCCAGCCTCCTGCTTGGTACTTGGACTCTCGGGACTCTGTCTGGTATCATACGGTGAAGGAGACCCCGTGAGGTCTCTGGGACCTAAGTCCTTAGCCGTAGGATGTCAATGTTGATCTTCTTGGTTAGCCCACGTGTGGCGGACCCACTTTGATAGCACAAGGGGAACCCCATGTTCCACTGATGCGACACTATTTTTGAAGGAATTATCTAGTAAGTGTAATTTTCTTTATTCGATCACTGGTCATAGTGTTTGTGATACTGTCATGAGACGATCCATTTTTGTTAGCCGATATGTTCAGCGTCGATCTCTGACTTGGCCGATTGGCGTTCTTGAATAATTAATTAATAATATGTGAATGAATAGTTGAAGTTTGGGTTCTATGTTGGTTGCTTTGGATATGTCGAAAAGATTTACTTTTCGGCAAGAAAAGTGTTCCCAATTTTTTCCAGGTTATCCATAAAGACCACTATTAGATCGTGTGTTGTAGTGTCTGCTGCAACATGTAAAAGCACGAGATTCTTTCACTACGCAACACTTGAAGACATCGGACACCTTATAGCTAGTTCACCATAAAATGTATGGCTGTTTAGAGGCTTACTCGCCTGTTTAGAGGCCACTAGCTCTTGATATCGTAAGGATTTTGCTTGCGTCTTGGCAGGAAATGTATCAGAGGACCTAATCAGAAAGGTGGAGAAATCTCTCAAGAAGGTTACTATCAGGGGCAAGAAAAGAAAGAAGAGAATAGCAAAGAAACATTCGACAAATGTGTTGTCCTAGAGTTGTCGCCGGTTAACGGTTGTTATAGATACATAAAGGTTGTTACTTTGGGTGTTGCTGGTCTGGTCTTAGATGTTACTCTGTGTTTGGATGGGCTCCTCCCTGTGGTGTTGTTGTATATTGCAAGGTTTTCACTCGGTTTATTCCGCTAAATAACCTATCACTTTCTTTTTAATTATCGAATAAGGCAAAGGTTTTACCTTCGTTTAAAAAAAATGGTATGGCTTGTTGAGTATTGTGTTGTGATCTGAGTGTGTATTGTGTTTGGTACGAAGCAATCTTAATAAATTGCTTGTGTTAATCAATTAATGGAGAGACTAGGGCCACCCGTTTTACAGTATAAAAAACTCATAAGGAGCAAGTTAGCAGCTTAGTTTGACTAATTTAAGAAATCCCTTAGGAGCTCAAAGTGTATTGTGTACATATTGGTCTTGTCGACAAAGTACCACATTTACATGTATGAAAGCAAACTACATGCTTGATAAACAAGGCAAATTCCAGTTTTTCTTTGAGCACGAAGTGCCGGATCGATCATGTTCCCCAATCAAATTGACTTGTGCACTGCAGCAATCAAGAAAATATTGTAATGTTGGCCACGCCGATTCTGAGGTGTCAAAGCATGTCATACTCTACTCGCTACTCACCGATGCACTTGTGGAGACCAAAATCTTCACCGCAAGCAAGGCGAATCAGCAGCAGCTTGGCCGGCCAATATGCGCACTATTCTTCCTGTAACAGCTCCCCCAGGGACAGTGATACATAGTTGTTCATGTTCTTGATCTGCAGCAGGGAAGCAGCACGGCATAGGACGAAAGGCCAGAGATCCAGGCAAATCCTTAGCTGTTGCCAGATCTCGACACATGCAGCCTGCATGCCGATGCAACGGCATATTTATCTCTCTTATTAAGTCTCAATGACAGAGCTGCCCTTCAGGGGCGCGGAAGAGCCATTCCGGGGTGTCTCTCCCGGCTGGCTCGGAGGTGAAGCAGTAAACTAATGGCCGAAGGGCCAAAGCTGCAGCCTGGAGCTGAGTATTGTATGATAAGATGACGTGATAATTGATGGTCAGTGGGCTACTAGTTTTACTCTCCCATGTCGGGCGGTGGATGTACATGCAGGTGTGGGTCGCCAACCCAGCCATGATATGGAGGCGTATTCTAGTATCCAGTCGAACGTCCGTCACTTGATCGTGGTGCCTATATAACTGCCCATTGCAGTGTGTTCCGTTGAGTCAACAAGATCGATCATACATACAGTTGTTTTCGCTTCAGGCTTTCAGCTTAACTAGCTACTTCAGGCTTTCAAGAGTTGGTTCGGAGATACTCCCAAGATGAAGCTCGGTAGCCAAAGGAGGAGAGGAAGAGGATTCAGCAAAGCGGTGAAGGAGCAGCGGTCGAGGCTCTACATCATCTCGCAATGCGTGGTTATGCTGCTCCGATGGCAAGACTGATGAGAAGCAGTTCGTTTGTTCGGGTTGTTACAAGCAATTTTGGCTCTCCATCTCTTCTTCTTTGTAGTACAGTAGTAGTTTTCAAGTGGTTTTTTCGACTACCAGAATGGTACTGGAAATTGTACAGATACAGATACTTGTAGCAGATGTCCTGATCGAATCAAATGAATATGGAAAATTTTGTTCCTCACATTTTGCTTTGTGTCGTTCATTCTCTATGAAGGTGAATGGGGGATATTCAGCTGTCCTCGACTATTTTTGGGGTAAACAAATTGTTCGCATTCGTATAAACATTGTCAAGGCTTTTGAAACGGGCGCAGGTGTCTTGGCCTTCCGCTCTCGGTGTCTCACCTTAGAAGAACTCACATTCAACACTTGGAACATAAGGATGACTCCAACGGGCCGACGCATCCAGTCCGCGTCGGTCCGTTCCTGTCCGCGAGGGCCAAAAACACGGCCCAACGGGGCGACGCAAACGGACCGCGCATCGCTTTTTGGTCCATCGCGCGTCCGCTCCGACGCATCCCTGGCCCAAATTTGGGCAACCGATGTGTCGGGCGGACGCGCGGCGGAGAGAAAACGCGTCCGCGCGCCCACGTCGTGTCCGCCCCGTCCCCACCCGGCAGCCACCCCGCGTCGGTCAGTCTCCCCTGGTCCAGTCCTTTTTAATGCCAGGGGATAGGGACGGGCAGCCCCTACCCACCCTCTTCACTCCCCACGCCGCTCCCTCTCCGGCGACCAAACCCCCAGCCCAAACCCTAGCCCTCCCGCCGCCCAGCTCGCCGGAATGCCGCTCCGGTGGCCTGGATTCGGAAAGGGCAAGAACGACCACGAGGCGGGGTCCTCGGGTGGTTCTTCCCGCCGCCGCCACCGCATGCGCACGCCCACCCCGACGCCATCCCCTACCTCATCCCCTGAGCGTGCGCCGGTGCCGCTCCCCGCTGTGTTCCAGCTCGCGCCGCCGGGCGCGTCGCTGCGTGAGCGGGTCTACGTCAGGCGCGAGGATTGCGAATGGTACTGGAACCACGCGACTCCGCTGCCGGGACCAGATGTCAAGCTCCCCGAGCATTGACATCTGAACCCGCGGCGCATCCCCGTGCCCCCTGATGCCGACGAGCTTGCGGGCACGGGATGCGGAGATCGAGCGCCGCCGCCGCAGCCTCCCCCGCGAACTCCGCAATGACCCCGCCTTCGCGGCCTTGTCCTCCAACTGGACGGAGTGGTTCCGCAACGAGCACAGCCTGCGGCGGCATGCCATGTACACGAGGGCGCCGACGCCGCCATCTAGGCGGTGGTCTCCGCCACCGCACACACGGCACCGCGACGCGCCGCCAGTGCCGCGCGCGATGACGATTGGGTCTCCGCCACCGCCGCCGCCCCCGCAGCGCGTGTAGACGGAGCTCAGCGAGGAGGAGGAGTGGGAGGCCGCGAGGGAGGCCTCCCTCAGGCAGATGGCGGAGGACGAGTCACGGCGCTGGGCCATGGTCCTCGCCGACGTCGCCTAGGAGCAGGCCGCGGCGGCGGAGGCGTAGCAGGCGGCTGTCCTGGAGCCCCATCAACCATGGTACGAGGCCATGGAGGTGGACCTGCCACCGGCGCCACCGCTGCCAGATGGCCTTCTAGGGCAGCGCTGGATCTTCAACGACGGCGCCTGGGAGGTCGAGCGCGCGCCGCCTGTCGCACAGGAAGCGCAGGAGCAGCCGGGAACGCCGCCGGCCGCCGTCCCACAGCGAGGAGGACCGCCGACGCACCTCTGGCAGGAGCCGCCGTAAATCATCCTCGAGGTTGATGATGAGGATGACAAGAAGAACAAGTAGAATCCCGCGAAGGGCAAAAAATATTAGGCTCTTTAAATATTTTATTTTGAAAAATATTTTGTAAAAAGGCCGTTTGTGGCCCATCTCCCCTATATATGAATGAAAAAGGCCCATATAGGGCCTGGTTAGTTGGAAAAAAATGGTATGGCGGACTCGATGCGTCGTGCCGTTGGGCGCACTGGCACCAAGGGCGGACAGGGGCGAACTGGGTCTGTCCTTTTGGCGATGCAAACGGACAAAACGCGGACCAAACAAGCCGCCGTACACCGAATAGCCCATGTTCACATTGACCACGACACGCCCGACACGAGTTTTTGGGGGAAATTTACTAATAACGAGTGCTATTCGGTGTCTTCGGCCTAGAAGATGCAATTTGCGGGTCAAACAATGACGATTATGCCTTTCATGGAGTAGAGGCCTTAAGCGCCACCAAATGGTAAAATTTTCACTTTGTTGATCCTCCAAATAATTTTTGGACGGCTAACAAGCTTGAAAGCCTGGATGGCAAAATTATGGGCTTTGCAAGCTTTTGCATTCAAGTTGAAGAAATCGTCGGCTGACTTTCTTTTCAATTGTCGGTTCACCGTTAGGGTGTGGTCGACCATGAAGGGTTGACTTGGCCTCGATGATTTCTTTTCCGAAAATGGGAGCGAAACCCTAACCTATGCATCATGACTTGGCCTCTATGGACCCGTCAATGAATGGGACGGAGCTTATTCATAAATCTAGCCAACCGAGAAAAACCTTGTCTTGTCGTGCTAGTCTCTTGTGAAACTTGGAAAGAGAGGAATGCACACGTGTTCCGGAATCATTCAACATTTCTATAACGTTCACAATGCATGTTGATAGAATAAAAGACGAGGCGTCAACGTGGTATCTTGTCGGGATAAAAGTCTTGAATAATGTAACCTTGTGTTTTTGGGATATTGCATCCTGTGGTGTGTAAACTTTCCATAAACTTCTCCTTAATAATTGAAAATGGCAAGGTTAAAAAGAAAACTATTAAAAAAGTACAAGGGGACAAAAAGAAGAAGACGATTCAGGCTGCACCTGACTTGACCAAGTTCGATCATGGGTCTCCGTAGGGATCCTAAGGGTGTGTTTGGTAGCCCGGGGCAACCCAGATAATCTCAGCTGAACCAACTTCAGCTTGTTTGGTAGCTTGGCTTAGGCCTCCCAGCCCTGCCCACGCGATGCAAAAATGGCCTCTCAGCCCTGCCCACATGCGAAGCTCGAATCGAGCTTCTCAGCTCGACCGGGGCGAGCTCATGCGAAAAAGGGGATGCGCGCCCCCCGAAATAATCCCGCGCGTCCCACCCGGCCCAGGAAACGGCCTCACCCTCGCACCCCGCAGGAAACCCTCGCTCATTCTCACCCTCTCGTCTCTCCTCTCCCCGCCGCCAACTCTCGCCCTCACCTGCCCGCAGCCGCCGCCTACCCCCACGGTCTGCCCGCAGCCCCACGATCTCCACCCCGCAGCCCGCAGCCTGCCCCCACGCTCTCCTCCCCGCCCTCCACAAATCCTCCATCGCCGCCGCTTGTGCGCACGCCGGCGAGCTCGAGGACGGCCGCCATGCATCTCGGAATCATCCCCGCCGGAGCTATAGATCGACGGGCCCGTGCAGAAGATCGACAAGCACCGGCGGCATCACTCCACCTCGTCTGCAGCACCTCCGCTCCGGAGCTGTAGATCGACAAGATCAACAAGCACTTCCGCACCTTCACTCCGGCCGTCTGCAACACCTCTAATCCGGCCGTCTGCAGCACCTCTAATCTGTCATTTTCTGGTACTGAAACCTGTCATTTGTTGCTGAAAACCTGTCATTTTGTTGCTGAAACCTGTCATTTTGTTGCTGAAATCTGTTTTTTTATATTAATTTTAGGATACTCCTAAGGATGCTGAACTTCTCAACAAACCACTAGTTAACTTTGAATATATGGAAGCTTGCTTTGCCAATAAACTAGCCACGGGAAAGTTTGCAATGGGGTCGAATGAGCCTTTAGGGAAAGCCACTGGATTGAATGGCGAAGGTGTTGCTGCATCTACTCCTATTGTTTTGGACAATGATATTGGTGGCATTGGTGCAACTACTCCGGCCACTACTCCTTCACCTACTGCCGCAAATAACAAGAGAAAGAGGGCATCTACCATGAGTGAAGAAGATGTAACTCTGTATAGCAACATGTCTGATGCATTGCGTGATGTGGCTGGTGCTATCAATAACACTTGCCATACCGAAACACACCCAGATTTGTACAAGGCTGTTATGGACCTTTCTTTCGAGATGCCTCAACGTTTGGCTGTTCTAGATTACTTGATAGAGCACAAGGGTAAATGACTTAATTTCGTGAAAATAGATGTTCAAGTTCGTGAAGCCTCGTTCAAGCGCATCCTAGAAAAGAATCCTGATCTTGTTTGAGTTGGAACTTGAGATATCATCTCTTTTGTAATGCTAATTAGAACTTTTCGATGTATGCAAACTTTCTAATATGGACTTTATTATGGACGTATGCAAACTTTGTAATATGGAGTTATTATGGATGATTATATATTGTTGGAATGTCATATTTTTATGTTGGATTGTCTTTTTTTCGTGCTGGAATTTATTATATATTGCTGAAATGTCATATTTTGGTACTGAAATTAATTATATATAAGCTGGAATGACATTTTGGTGGTACAGTGTCCTGTTTTGGTATTGTCTTGTTAAAGGAATGTCGTAGTATTGCTGAAACGTTTATTTATATGTGATATTTATATCTTAGCTCACAAACAGGCTACCAAACAACATCTCAACTCAGCTTGGCTCAACTGATACAGGCTAACAAACAACATCTCAGTTCAGCATGTCTCAACTGATACAGGCTACCAAACACATTCAAAAATCTCACCTCAGCTTGTATGGAGTTGACTTGTATGAGGAGAGATAGGCAGGGCAGGGTGGCACAGGCTACCAAACACACCCTAAGTGCACAACTCCAAGCCGCACGCCAAGGAGAAGTTTGACAACATTTACCATCTCAATGCTGAAGCTGAGGTTGCTTGAGCACTAAGGTTTTGACTCCTTTATCATTGTGGTGTCGTAATGCCGTGCCTCAATATTTCAGTTACATTCTGTAATTCATGAGCTAGTCTTGAGCGCTTGACAGTAGAAGAAGTGCACAACGGTTCCCAGTGGGAGCAATCTGCGCCGCCAGCTCGCTTGTACCTCAGAGCATTTCTAGCGGAACCCGCAAAAGGGGCAAACCCGCATATTAACCGTCCGATGCGGATTTAAAACCGCAAAAGCGCGGAGAACAGAACCCGCAAAACTCTCCGACCCGTAAAACTTTTTGAGGGGGCCCGTAAATTTCACCCTCTAGACCTTAAGTTCACAGATTTCGCGTCCGATTTTGCCGTGGACCGTAAACGCGCTAGGCGTTGGCGGGCTGAATATTCAGTATCCACCGGTGACCTTCCACCGTGAACCTAGCAGAAATCGCAACCGGAGTCGCCGGAAATTCGAAGGAAAGGAGCTGCTCGCCGGCCCCGGGGACTCTACTCGCGGCGGCGGCTCGACGACGAAGCAGCGGTCGCGGAGGGGCGCCGAGGAGCGACGGCGGCTCGACGGCGAGGAACGGCGGCGGCGGTCGCGGAGGGGCGCCCGAGAAGCACCGCTTCCGGGGGGCTTCGGGCGGGCTTCCTCCGGCTGCGTCGCGGGGTGGGGGGGGGGGGGCTGCGCCTTCGGGCGGGCTTCCTCCGGTTGCGTCCCCGGGGGGCTTCGGCCGCCGCGGGGGGCTCCAGCCGGCCGCCGCGCCGGGGGGCTTCGTCCGCGTGAAGATGCTGTTGCGCGCGCGGGGGGGCTTCGGCCGTCTCCATGCGCGTGTCGGCAGTCAGGCATCCATCGATCGATCAGTAGTACCGGAGGCCACTGATTTGGGTGAAAAGAGAAGGAGGAAGACAACCGAATATTCTACATCATATTCTGTTTTACGGTTTGGTTTTACGGTTTCTGTTCCACGCGGTGTCATTTCGAGCCAAAAGACGCGCGTTCCGTAACCTGCAAAACAGTTTTACGGGTCCGCGTTTTGCAGCCTCTACTAGAGATGCTCTCAGCACTTTCGAGCATGTGACCTTCGTAAGCAACCCTGCCGCTATAAACCATAATGTGTTTCAGCATTTTAGAGCTGGAAGGGATCCCGCTATGAGCAAGCTGAATCAGCAATCAGGGAGCAGCCAGGATGAGTTCCTCCTACACATATTCGTGCACCCTTCACCTCAGTGCTGCACTTCATTAGCGGTAGTACACCGATTGCCCCTGTCCTGAATCTGGATCCTAACTTTTGTTTCATTTTCCCTTTTACGCAAAGAAGGGTTGCACGCACGGCGTCTCCGAATAGAAAACTCCCCTTGACTAGGTAATATGACCGTGCGTTGCAACGGGTGACGAAAAATCTGTGCTGAATGCTTGTGTTTCGCCATGACCCACCAAAATTTTGTGTCGTCGCACATGCCGCATGATCAATTCTATCCCCTAGCACTTAGAAATCGGTTTCTACTTGTTCCGTATACAAATATCACCGTAAGCATCTTTCAAAAAAAACGTGCAAAGCTACACCAAGCAAGATCACAGACTCATATTATTCGGGTTTTAGTTAGCTCAAATATCTCAATATTGAACAAAACATAAAGAAAATTATTTTTCCGGTAAAATTAACTCAAATTCAAAAAAGTGGATGCCACTACCATTGATTAACATATTGTTCATGAACAGTTGAAAATCAGTTTCTACTTGCCTAATATCACGGATATCACCACAATCCACAAATTTTCTTTTTTTTAAAGGTGCAAAGTGACTGCGCAAGCAGGAATGCGGACTCACATCATTCAGGTTGTAGTTAGTTCAAATACATCAATATTGAACTCTTACTAAATACTGTATTCAAAAGGTGGTCTTTTAAAAACAATGGCTATAAACTCCCATGAATGCTTCAGGGCTACAGGCTGAAAATCATATGAAATTGCCTTTTATTGCATATATGAAGCAGCATTTCTACGAGCATACATGGAAAAGCGAGATTTAGGTGGGCATGCAAAGCATAAAATGGTATTTCCCACCGAAGCGGTCACAAATGTAAACCTGACATATAGAACTTGCCATACAACCTGAGCTTGCGTTCCACTTTCCTTATTTCAAATGCCAACTGGAAACAAAACCAGTTGGTTCATTATAGTGACTTACGCTTTTGTAGTAACACTACCCAGCTGAAAACAATGCAAACTGATCAACCATGCTGACCATTCTCAAGATAAAACACTTATTTAAGGACGAGCTTCGCATGAAGCCATCAACAACAGGTTCATTGCATCCTCATTGGTTGTGGCAATTAACGAACAACATGATCTGAAAAGATATGAGTGAGAAATATCATAAGAACGCCATAGCTAAATTTCAAAGCCTGCAAAGAGTGAAAAATGGGACATACACAAAATTGGGTTTGGAAGGTGTGCTTCAGGTTGAGTACAGAACAAAATGAAGTCCACTTATTCGAGTACCTGGTAACACATATCTAGGTAATTTTAGAGCAAAAAATCCAGCATCCACATATTTTACGGTGCTAACAGAAAAGAAATGCAACTTAGTGTTGCAGTCTCTGATAAAAAATTCCAAGTCATAAGTACATAACACATCCGAGCATGTTGCTACTACCTGGAGTGTCGAAGCTCGTGTAGGGAATGGCAGGGCAGACACTTCCCCTGCTTGACACCTTTCTTACTTGGTCTGACTTAAACTCAATGGAGAATATGCAAACAGTTGTCCTCACAAAAACTAAATCAGTATATGCAATTTCTTATAAAACCATGAATTTTTTTTTATCCATATTGAGTATGATAAACATCAATTAAAAAATATGGACCGAAAATAACTTATGTGCATAAATTTAAGAGCATTTAAGGCTCAAATTGACAAAAAGGCAAGAAGTATAGATTAACTACACATAGGTTGATCCATGACATATACAAAGTAGCCAACTCTTGCAGGTTCCACCTAATATCAGCAAGTAACATCGTTGTTCTAGATAGGGTATTGCAGATAAATGATATGAGGAAATAATCTGACTCATAGTCAATTTTCTCTTGATCAAAAGGTAGTGATCAGACCAAGCCTATTACATAGTCCTGTGATGAATTCAACGGCTGGGTAATAGACGCTGCACAAACCTGCTACAGTCCTACAGTTGACAGCCTCACTCGCGACGTCGACCACCCGATCTGCTTCAAACTGGCGTGAAGTACACCTCCTCTACCCCTACGTTATCAATCGTGAGATTCATTCACTAAATGATGGAAATATTAGAAGATGCATGGTTACAACCTAAAATATGAGGAGATTCAAAGGACATAGAAGAAAGGGATCAGTGAGAGCCCAGATTGACTTCAGTCACTCTGTCGACTTTAGCTCTATTATGTTCTTCTACCACCAATCGACTTCAGCTCTATTGCGTTACTAAGGAAAGGCCTTTTGACACAACCCGAAAACCTCATCTGATGTTATTTATCTCACTGGCCAAAACATCATTCTCAAGTCTCATCTCATGTTATTTGTCTCTCTTTAGACACTCTTGTAACTTGGCCATGTCTTCTCACATGAGAAATAACGCACTATAAGAAAGCCAAACTCTAAATAAAGTGCTCAAGATAACAATCAGCTGAACAAATCAGTCGGCTCACAGTTCTCCATGAGAAATGGCAGCACCCTGTTGTAACTAAATAAGCTGAATGATGAGCAAACCTTGACCTCGTGCAGTGAGTAATACACTGAAACCACACATGATCTCATTGCTACGCTATGCAGGAAATGAATTGAAAATCGTGCTTATATACAGTAGGACCAAATTGGAGATCATCGAGAAACTGACCAGCTTGTTGCTTGTGGGATTAGTAGTTCAGTACAGACAATGGTGGTTTTTTCTGTGACACTACCACAGCAATACTTCATCTCCTGGTCTTGTGCAGTATTCAGAGCAAAAGCGGCTCCACTAAATCCACAGGAACAGCTCCAGCACGATTCCACCTTTATTCATCAAACAACCAACTCGACACATAGAAGAGACAAATCAGAGGGCATACGTACGGTGAGGTTCTTCAGAGGACAGATGCAGTACCCAAGCTCCGGTCGCATCTGCCAGGCAAAGGCGTCGGTGAGGTTCTTCAGCCGAGCGTTGAGCGTCGAGGTCACCGCGTCGCTGCATCTGGCTCGCCCGCCAGGTGCAGGCCAGCGAGCACAGGACCACCAGGGTGAGCGCAAGAGCTCGCACTGCCGCCATGCGCCGGAGGCCGAGCTGCTGGCCGCGCCGCTCTGAAGAAAGGAGGACGGGCTGCTCGCCGCGCTGGTGGTCGGGTGCTCGCCGTGCTCGCGCTGCTTGCCGGAGGCTGGGCTGCTCGCCGTGCTGGAGGCCGGCTGCTCGCCGCGCTCGCAAGGAAGGAGGACGGGGCAGCTCGCCGCGACGGAGGCCGGGTGCTCGCCGTGCTCTCGCTTCTCGCCGCGGCCGCGTTCGCAAGGCAGGAAGCCGGGGCTTCCTCGCCGCGCTGGAAGCCGGCTGCTCGCCGTGCCCGCGCTCGCCGCACTGGAGGCCGACCTGCGCGGCTCCCTCCACCCGCTCACCAGCCTCGGCGAGCTCCGCGCGCTTGACCTCCGCGGGAACTGCCTCAACGACATCCCCTCAGCCCTCAGCCGCTGAGACGCGCTCCGAGCTCGCGTATGCCGGCGGCGCTCGTTAGAGTGAGATGGATCGGGAGGGGATGAGGTGAGGGTGGTGGTGCGGGAATGCGGGATTGATTTGCCAGAATTTTTGCCGCTCGTCCTTGCCCCCTAATTTTGCCCCTAATCTCGCTAGTCCATGATGGCGTGGTGGACCTACGAAATCAGCATTAATTGATTAATTGATCGTAAAGGGGAACGCTGATGGTTTTGTGTGGTAGGACGGACGAAAAAAAGTTACGGTGGACGAAAGGATTTGACGGAGGACGGACGACGGCAGAAGACAGGACACTGCGTTCTTTTATAGTAGAGACTAGCAAAATGCCCGTGCGTTGCAACGGGAGAAAAAATATCATCTGCTTCTAACCAACTAAGCATGGCTGAATCCCTCCTCCCCACACCATCAACACGCATAGATCCACATCCTCTATATCAACACGGCGACCCACATGTTTTGCCGCTCATCCTCTCCCCCGCCTGATGGTGGTCGTTGTGTCTACCATATCAAAATGTGTCTGAGGTGGTCAAACCCAAGGCGATGAGCTCGGCCGCTACATGATTCTGTGAAAAACAAACGTGAGAAGGAATCATGATTGAGGCATTGGACAACATGTGAGGATGAATTTAGAACACGATTGCAGAGAAGAAAGGGTACGTGCAGGTACAACAATTCCCTTGAATTTTATCTCCTATATCTCAAAACCAGGACTCCTTTAGGAAGATTTTCCCCTAATTCTTTTCACATGTTGTGGTTCACTCCCGTTGAAATTATTCAATACGACATCGCTTTGAAATAGCCAAAATATTGTTGATTTTTCACCTCAACAATCAGTAGCAACAACCAGCGAACACATAACTTAGACATAACAACACAAATAGCTAGCGATTTCTCCATCTCCCCCGCTGTTTCTTCTTCTCGTTGTACAACAAATGGCAGCAGCACAGAAAGCATTGCCACATCATCATCTCCACATCATGTGTAGCATCTATTTCTCTTTGTACATCAATGTATATCAGAAAAGCAACCAACGGTAGTGTATCAGTAGCACTACGTGAAGCAATCAGCCGCACTCCTGATTTTCACCCTCACGAACTCATGTTCCCACCCCATCGCCTCCTCCCAGAATTTTGGCGAGATCGTCGTCAATGTGTCGGTCTAAATACACCAATGCAGGCCTTGGTCCAGCAGACATTGCCCGGTCCTTGAGCACACGCTTCACCACACGTTCTGCCATATTAGCCGCGTCAGCCATCTCGCCCGTGCCGCCTTAGCCCAGCGTGCCGAGCATCTGCCTCTGCATCGTCGTCGCCGCCTCCGCGGCCCAGCATGCTGAGAATCCGCCTCTGCATCGTCATCGCCGCCTCCGCAGCCCAGCATGCTGAGCATCTGCCTCTGTGTCACCGCTGGCACCGCATTCACGGAAATAGACTATGAACATGAATACTCCCATCTTTACTGATTTACCTGAAAAATCTAAATTCTAGTATTTAATTAGCAGTGTTGTTGTATAAAGTATTTGTAAATTGAAAGAACTTCTAAAAAGGTTTATACATCTATTGCTTATCATCATTAACAGTTATCGACAACATTGTAAAACACAATCTCACTAAATCTAAAAAAAATAACTTCAGCGTGCAAACCTGATAGTAATAAGTTAAAGTATTGAACGATAAAGTATGGCTGCTTTAGATACATCGACAATGGTAGGCTGGGAATGAACCAATTGGGTACTCGAGATCATACAAAATTCATATCAAATATTTGAACTTACTTTGTTCCGTGGAAAGCATCGCCCTTCCCGTTATCAAATATGAGCTAATTATAGTGGTCATATACCTGAAACAAAAGGCAGATGTTGTATAAGTAATTAACACCTAGGTGCTTCTATTGCTAGAAAACATGTGTGCTCCAGCTGAAAACTGACATCCCCATTTTTCTCAAACACTCAGTGCCAGGACAGCTAGCTAAAAATTATAAAGCACAAACATATTTCTCAACTCCTATGGCGGCAGTGTTCATCAATTGCCAAAGGGAAAATGGATGTGGAGGCAGGATGTACATTAGATAAATATGGATGTATTACTATCCATCCTCTGCAGGCAGGAAAAGTTTAATAAAAATGTGAGAGGACGAACAAGGTCAACATCACAATGAGTTAAAAAAAGGTCCACATCGCGAGGCATAGAGAATGATGGACATTTTCAATGTATCTTTATTAAAATTTGATTCTGGCATGTATGCACTAAAAAGGGTACTTCAGAATGAATTTAATTTACAGTCATGCAAGTTCAAAACAGTGTGCTTTTTGAGTGAATTTAACTTGTACTCTCACCTTGAACAACAGTTTCTCTTCCTGAGAAATATAAAATTATGACACATCCAACAACTCTCGGTTCAGGCATTTTACCAAGCATGTGAGGAGCATAAATTTGAACCTGCACAGCATTCTCCAACCAAATTAGATGGATGTAAAACCGGTAGAGCAACTGGAAAGTAAACATAAGAAAACAATTGCATTATTACATTACCCAAAATAGCAAACTAAACTGTCAAACATGATACTTCTTTTCTTCTGTTGATGCTAGTGTGGATAACCAGCTCATGTTGGTATACCAGGTTAGTGTTAGATACATTGATTTTTCTTGAGGGAACGTCTCTTACAAACATAAATTTGCCAGATAGAAGAAAATAATAGGATTGCCAGTTTATAAGTTCCTGGCTTGAATTTCTTGTTGATGTCTATGTAATCAAAAGGAGCACACAAAGATACCAGAAATTTGGAAGCAGAAATTATAATGTATGATTTCATTATGCTACTACCGAATGGAAACTGAAAGCAGCTTACCTGAAGCTGGTCGAAATTCAAAAAGCGCCTTCCCTGACGACCACCATCATGCATGCGAACTACAACTGTGACGGCTCCTTCAGCAGTTGAAGGTGGCTCCTTTGGTAATGATGCTCGCTTGGCTGCAAGCATTCACTCCAGCTCCTATTTCAATAGTAGAACACGAATGCATAATAAATATTGCCAAGCTAAATATAACACAATGATTGAAAATACAGAGTAATCAAGCTTTGAAATAATCTGTAGAAGAAAATACATGTTTCTTAATTAAACATCACAGCAAGAAATAGCAATGACCTTACACAACTTTTGATGTTCATGTTTCAGAGAACATCCCTTCTATTCCTTGCTTATGTGCAAGAAATAGCAAGAAACAACAAGAAATCTTGCTTATGTGCAACTCCTTTGCAAGCTCCATGGCTCGTTGGCAGGCTAGGAGCTCAGCTCCTTCGACATTAGGCACAGAAGACAAAAAAAGGGCAATCTCTTGCCAAGAAGTCGCCATGGTGATTCCGAAGAACCACACCATACCCTCTGTGTCCAGTCACCGAAGCAAAAGCGTCATCTGCGCTCACCTTGTCCCAGCCATGTTCCGGTGGAAGCCAGTGGTCCACCACTGCTTGAGCTGCATCCTAAAAATGAATTAGTTTGAAAAGTTTGCCCTAATAAGAACCAAGTACAGAAATTTATTAAGTTTAACAATTCCAGGCATATCTTCCACACTCATATTAAATTAACAATCATCTGCACTGCCAACTCCGCAATGATTTTATAATCCTGGTATCCAAGCAACACTTCCAAACTAATCCATCATCCATTTGTTGATAAAACTTCAGAGGTGTTTATTAGAATGAAAAAACAGGGGTAGATCTCAAATACTGAACACTCAAGTTACCTAGCTGTTGGAAGACCCTTGCTAAATACATGGTTCCACGGGTATTCTCCTCTACTCAATCAGCTACGACCGTAGTGTACGGATAATCCCACAACCTGACAAATCAGTCTCTCTCCTGAGCTTGGAGGTCCGTCTGGTGGATGGAGTCATGAAGAAGATGGCGGAGGAGCCCACACACGTGATACGGCAGCGGAGGCCACACTCCCTCCTCGACGAAGAGGCCGGCCGCGGTTGCGGCGTCAATGGCGGGTGGCCGCGCCAAAGGATGGAGGGGCCGCATGAGGCACAGATGGGAGGGTGCTTCCGGTGGAGATCGAAGCAGGAGTGTGGAGGGGGAGGGGGAGAGCTTGGCGGCGCCAGAGGTCGAGGACGGCGGCGGCAGACCAGTGACTGACCAGATGGGAGCAGGCGGGCTGAGAGGGACGTGGGCTTGGCCCATGTGCGCGTGACTGCTGCGACACGAGCGACGCAGGATGTTGGACGAAAATTTTGACGTAGTACCTTGGTTGGCAGACTAAGGACCAAACTTTTCTTTTAGATAGTAGAGATAGAGATTGGGCCTGCAACGAGACCAGCAAATCACCAGAGAACTCTGAGCTGGTTGCCGCCGTGCAGATCTCGACGCCGGAGCTCGTCATCCCACGCCGCACGTACGGCACGCCACCGCACTCCGCGGCTCTCACGTCGTCCCTAGCGGCATCCCTTCCCGGGCACTTGAACACTGGTCGCTCGCACGAACGAAGAGTCATGGCGCATTACAAAATAACCTTGCAAGTCACAGCAACGACATTGGTTCACGTAAATTAAGCGAGGAGATCAAGCAAGGCTGGTGGTGGCTTACTGGGCACGGGGGACAGGGTGAGCAAAGCAAGGCCATAAAATTCAAGGAGTCGCCAGTCTCGGAGCGTGCTGTCCCTGTCCCCTGATATTAGTGGTGGCTCTACCGCCTCTCGGAGTAGTCTGAATGCTAGCTGCAGTGATCGTGCAAGTGCACTGGTATAATATAAGCCTACCCTCTGAAACCCATCTTATATAAACCCCCTGTCTCCGGCGATCTCTTCACCCATCCACACAGCAAAAACCACACAGAGGCAAGAACGTCAACAGCAACATCAACATACAGTTGTTGTCGTTTCAGCTGCTAGATACAGTTTGAGTTCAAGAATCGAGAGTGTGTTCGAGCGGACTTCAGATTCTCAAGATGAAACTTGGGAGCCAAAGGAGGAAAGGACGTGGATTCAGCAAAGCTGTGAAGGAGCAAAGATCAAGGCTCTACATCATTTCTCGATGCGTCGTTATGCTGCTCCGGTGGCATGACTGAATGAGAAAGCACTCCTTTGGCGGATATGAGAAACAGTTTTGGCCCTTGATAGTTTTTATTGCTTTTAGTCTTCAGCCCTTCATGCTATTTGTTCCCTACTGCCAGAATGGCAAGCGGAAATTGTACATAGCACATATCCTTGTAGGTTGTAGCAGATGCCGTATCAATGACATGGATACATGTTTTCCTCAGTTTGTCTTGTTCATTTTTCTGTTGAATGATAGATTTGATGTGTAAAGTGTCGTGTTGCTGCTGCTCTTTCGAGAAACCTCTGTACTGAGAATAAATTTTAATCTCTAAAGAAGTTACATTTTAAAAATAAAATACAGATAGGATTCTACCGGAAAAACTGGTAATAATTGAAACATTTGGCTTCACTTATGCCAAAATTTCATGATGGTATCAATGAATCAGATAGTTTTATTAGGGGGCTAGCAGACTCTGGAACTTTTTCAGTGAAATATATGTATGGATACCTTGTGAATGGTCATATGAGATTCTTTGTAAATATCTGTAAAAATGAAGATCCCACTAAAAAATGTGGTTCCTGATCAGGTGTAGAATTATAGGGGGTTTGTGTTATCGTCTCCACAGGGATCAACAAGTTTATGATGTTGCTAAGGGTTGGCAGAAGCTAAACTAAATCTTCACGTTTTCAGGTTTCAAACAAGAAAGTAAAGGTTTTCAAAGAAAAGGGTTTAAGAACTAGATTTCAGAATTTAACTTGCAGGTTCTTGTTGTCAATCAAGTCCACTGCAAGGATCCAAACAAGGTTTAGACAGGGAATAAGATTTACTCGAACAACTTGCAGAGACTAGTCATGCAAAAGGGTTTTTAGCAGGTTTTAGACAGGAGAAAAATACATAACACAAAGATCACTGCTTTCTGGTTTGTCAGGCCAGATCACGAGTGAGTTAACAAGCAAAGGGAGGCTAGGGACATAATTACAACACTCAGTGGGACTAGCCTTACACACAGATCAAGACACACAGCAGGCAAAACATGCAAATCTTCAGATAAAGCAGAGAACTGTGTCACTCAATTAACTGCAGTAACCAAATATCACAAGTTCTACTTGCAGATGGATGATCTACTAGTTTCACAGGATTACACAAGAAAGTGGAGAGAAATATTTGGCTTTAGCTCACAGAAGCCTAGTCGAAGCAGAGTGGTAGAAGAAGAGTTGCAGATCATGAGCTTCTGGTCACCAAGGCCTTGTACTTCTTCTCCTGATCTCCTTGTTCATCATGTTCTTCTTGTTCTTGCTCTGGTTCTTGGAGTTCTTGGTGTTCTTGGTCTCGAGTTGGTGGAGAAAAGGTGTAATGGAGGCTGAGGGAAAAGGTGGAGTGGATGGCGAGCTGGTGTGTGAAGGGGAGAGTGGGAGGCGAGTGTGTGTCGAGAGAGATGCTCTGTGGTGTGGTGGTGGCTTTATACACTTTTTTCCATTTGTGGTGGAGGTGTGGTACGAGTTGATGGAGAGGGAAGCTTCCTCCTTGGCCACAGCTCACAGTGCACATGGCATGTTTCTCCTTTTTCACCTTTTTGCCTTTTGTGGTTTCCTTGATCTCCAAGTTGATCTTCTTTCCCTGATTCAAACTTATTTGAATTGCTTCTTATCTTCTCCTGGGGCCTTGAGTTGCTTTGCTTGTGCCTTGCTTCGAATGGTGATGAAGAACTTGAGTTAACTGACAGAAATGCTCTCTGTCAGTTACTGTTCACTTTCTGGCACAGAGGTGTTCTTCAGTTTCTGGCTGGGATTGCTCTTGTTGATCATGGCCAACTTCTCTGCTGCATTGGAATGAGTTGAATGTTGCTTCTTGCCTCACTTTTACATTGGATCTTCTGAAATTATGTGCCTTTGCGCACTGAACTGCAAAATGAGTGAAAGGCAATGTAAAATGCAGGTATTTGCAGTTCTGGATATAGAAATAGTGGGGTTTTTTGGGGTTTTAGGTCTGTGAATTATGCATATAAATGATGGTGATCAGTTCCTTCATAAAAGAACTTAATCAAATATAATTTGGCAAAGCGGCAATGGCATGAGAGTAAACAATGTTGTTTTTGCGACTAAGAAGAGAACATCGAGCATTTGTTCTCTCATGTATTTTTTTTCTTGACTTGTATGGTGCATCATCTAGTTTACTTTAATCTACCTCGACCAAGCAATATTATGAATTTGTTTGAAACTAGCCGAATGGAATGAGAAGAAGACTAAACTAGAATTCGTATTCGATTTCCGCTTTATGTTGGTCAAGAAGAAATTGCAGAAATAACTTAGTTGTTAACAAGATTGGAGTTTTAAATTTCTTTTAAGTTTTTCATATGGCTACGCATTGGATTCTGCTATTGGCTTGCCTACTCCCACAGGATCAATGGGAGCTTGGTGCTTCAAGATGCAATATGGCGCTAATGGTAGAATACCGTCAGATGGTTTTGTTGGCGCCATACTAATAGATTACAGGATGTCTAGATACTATATGCTAGCTATGTTCAGATTTTTTTCCGATAAAGGAGCTTTATTACTTAAAAGGTTTAAGTATTACACCCAGCCTCTGCATAACCAAGATGGTTGATACATTTTTGACCTTTTGAGATTCTTGATTTGTATTACGCTCGCTTGATGAACTTCGTAATAAAATGGTTGTGTAAATTATGCAGTAGCTGGGATATACTTCTGTTTTTGAAAGAGAATAGCAGACCAAAAGGCAAATACTCTGAAAGCGATAATAGTGATTTCCATAAAAACATGGACCTGCGAGTCGGCCACTCCTAATAATGTGATATGTACAGTTTGGGTGGTAGTGCAATTCCTGCTAAACATTACTCCCTGACAACAAGGTGAAGTTATTTCTGAATCTATTTCAGCTTATCGTTCTTGTTAGCATTGCTACGCTATAGAGTCTAGAACCTGAAAGGGTTCCGGAAGTAAAAAACTGAATCAGCAAGCAGTAAACAGACCGGATGACTCACTCGCGTACTGTGCACTTGACTAGGAGTCTAGGATGTACGCAGATCCTCATCTGGATAAATGTCGATTTTCCCCTTGTTCTCAGTTCTCACTTCCCAAAGAAAACGAAACGAATAAAATCTCGCACAAAATCCTCTATGCATGCATTACACGTCAATTACAGCATGTGTTCCATAAGATAACTCCTTGATTGAAGATGCAACAAAGCCAGCAAATCACGAAAATATAAGAACTCGTAGCTGCTCGCTCGACGCCGGTGGTCCCCGTCGGGCGCACGGCCGGGTGCTTGCAGCTTGCCCAGCTCATGCAGCGTCCCACGCCACCGCACGAGAGGCGGCTCTCGCGAAAGGCCAAGGCGCACTACAGTTTAGCTAGCGGCACCCCAAACGAAAGGGCTAGCCGAACTTGCCGCTCACAGCAGTGCGTTCGATTCACGTAAACTAAGCGAGCGATTGCTAGCTGCTGCTGGATGAGTGGTCACATGGATAATTCACGGGGGCATGATGAGCAAAGCAAGGCCACAAAATTCCAAGGAAGAACTGGTGTTCGAGGGCACTGTCTCCCCGTGAAACTACACATAGTCGTGGCCCGCAATAGGAAAACACTACCAATGCATCGTTGTGCAACCGTGCAAGTACCTTATAGTGTAAAAGAAACACTAGCGTCAACATCTGAGACTCATCTGGCCAGAACTTCCCTTCTCTATATAAGCATCCTTCCTGCAGTTGAGCTCGTCACCCATTACCATCCGCCGCAAACACCACGCGATCAACGGCTAGCTGCAGCAATAAGAGATTGCTAGCGGAGTCGAATTCTCTCTTCAACATTTTGGAAGGATGAAGGTTGGGAGCAGCCAGAGGAGAGGGCTCGGCAGGGCGCTCAAGCAGCACAAGGCGAGGCTCTACATCATCCGCCGATGCGTCGTCATGCTCCTCCAATGGCATGACTAGCGTGTGGTCGTATCTTCATAAGAAGCATGGCTGCTGTTGGTCATCCTTTTTATCTGTTTCCTGGTAATATCAGTTTTTTCCATCTTCGAGATGGCGGTGGGTGCTGGCCCTTTTTGATAGATCGGCGGATCTGTCTATATGTACATATGGATCAACATTAGCTCGTCCTTTTGTTGGTAGTGTGAAATGTAAACGGTGAACTGGAGATGTCCTAAGGACAAGTTTTGCCTTGTATGCAAGTTCAAATGCAAGAGACATTGATCAGATGAGAGGTGATGATCCCCAAATATTTCCTGGCCTCGTAGCATGCTCGACCCGTTGTCACAATGGACACTGCACTACTGCAGGCTCCTCTATCCCCTCCTAGGATGCTTTAGAAATCGCTGCCATGAAGATCAACATCTATACTACTGGATTTCTCGCGAGAGAGAGAGGCACTCGAGTAGCGAGAAAATCAATCGCTTCTTGCCTCCTACCTCGGGCTCTAACTGGCGACCGTTCGTGCCTCGTGCGCTTGATTCCTATACCTCCACTGTGGTTTAGGAAGTTCCTTTCCCTGTTTCCGACGCGCTCGCGCTCCTTCTCTGAATAACTGGGCGAAGATATACACAACTTCCAGCAGACGGTCTCGTCTCAGGAAACTAAAAATCTTCTACTTGATCCCTTTCACAACGAAAACAAAACTTCTACTCGGTGAAATTTGATCAATTTTGACTTCAGAATCTGGATCTGAAACATTTCAGACCAATTGGTCTTTGACATATCATTTACAAGGTAATCTCAATGTGTTTAGTTCACCAGTTTATCCTGTTCTCCTAGATGATATGATATCCCCAACCCAAAATGATTTATCCCTAGCAGAATAATTACAGATTATACTCTTGTTGTTTTTAAATGATTACATGCTTTACATTCGACAAAAGGTGACCGTGAAGATTGTTGTTGTTTCGAAACGGCCAAGCCCTATGGCCACGTGGATTGGAATTTTTTTGAAGGAATGCTTTTGGTTTTGTTTTTCTCGGGGCTCTTTTTTTTGTGTGAAGTGGATTCTGAAGTGTCACATAAATACAAATTCCCATTGTTCTTGTCATGTCTCGTCGCACGGACATCGGGAGTAAATGATACCTCTCTCTTAGTTGGCTCGGCACGGGGTGCGAAGGAGACTTGGAACGATGCTTCCCTGTGAGAGAGATCTACTCTGACACGAATCACATAAGCCAAACAGAGATGCAGAGAGTTACCCCGGTTCAGGCCACCCGGAGGTAACAGGCCTACTACTTCATGTTTGGATTGATGAGTTCACCATGGTTTTGGGTTACAAGATGGTTCTCGCGTGAGCTACCCGGCAGGTGGATGGCTGTAGGTAGATGACGAGCAGATCCTTATCCGGGGGAGATCACCTCTCGGCTCTGCCTTCCTTGCCCTAGTCTAGTCTTGCTTGCGCCAAGGTACGTGACTGTGGTTTTAGGTGGTGGTGTTCTTTAGGAGGCGACATGGCCTTCTCTGGTCCTTTCAGTCCTGGTCGGTACAGTTAGGGCATCCACCTTGGGGAAAGTGCGCCGACAGGGGCTGACACCCCACCAAGGTTGTTCTCTCGCGACGTTCACCACTTGGCGCCTCCATCTTCTTGGCGCCCAAGTATTCCTTGATCTTTTCCTTCTTGCTTAGGCTAGCGTGCTTATATTCTACTTGTATGGAAGGGTACCCTGAAGGGAGGAGAACACCGGACCTCCTGTCGGGTGGCTAACCTCACGGGTCCCACTAGTACAGAACGACACATCGGATACCCCTCTATGAAACGGCACAGGTTAGGCGACAGAGAATCGCGCTTTCCGCGTGAGAAAACCCGCCCCGCCAGGCAAGCTGGCCCGCGTCCCGCCTTCATAGATAACGGTCACGAATTATTAACCGTTGCCGATATGTTGGTAACGGAGTTTATTTTTACTCCGTGTGCGATATGTTCTTCAATGGCATCGGAAATTTGCATACAACCGTTGGCGAGGTTGCGTATATAAAATTCCTTTTTTAGCACTATCTTTGATATTATAAAAGACTGTCGATTCGCCCTTGTTCCTCTGCTCCAGCTTGTTTTTACTCCGCACTCGTGTCCTCCATGGCCAAGAGCATGAGCTCGTCGGGGAGATCGAATACATCCTCCTCCTGCGCCGCCGGAGCCGGGTCAGATCTGCCGCTTGTGAAGTGCGTTTGCTGCCCCTGTCGGAACGCGATTCGTCGAGTGTCGCGTTCGGATCTGAACCCAGGCCAGATCTATTTCAAGTGTCCAAATCATAGGGTTAGTTCGACGCTTCGACCAGTTTTGATTGAGTCTATTCTATGTGTGATGCTGATTTGCCTCTGGATTCGATTTACCATTTGGCAGGGGAGGGGCGAAGAGTATTCTGCGAGCTGTTATTATTTTTTTTGGATTGAAGATTATGTTGAGATGTTGCTTGCTAATGGCGTCGAAGTGGATGCTACAGAGCTGGAAAATGTAGCCTTGATAGTCAAGAAGGCGAACATGGAGATGAAACCGCACACTGCAGCAGCTCTAGCTGGTTTGGCATGGAGCCCAACAAACACTTCGACTAAATATGACCATGTTGTTGTTGTGCGCAAGGAGCGGCATAAAGGAACAGAAATAGCTCAGTTAAATGTTCTTGTGAGCATTGCTAGATTGATTTTGTGTGTTTGTGTGCTGCTGTTAGGTGTGAACTTGTATACAACAATGAAAATCAGTAGAATGTTCTAGGTTTGTATGCAGCTATGCAAATCAGTACAATGTATTAGGTTTGTATGCACTTTGAAAATCAGTAGAATGTATTAGATTCGTATGCAGCTCCGGAAATCAATAGCACATAGTAGTTGTGAACTTGTATCCAATGAAAACGGTTATATAAATTATCCGTTGCCAATTGGGCGCTTATAAATGTACTGCCGACAGAGCAAGCCATCAGTCTCATTCTCACTCCCTCACTGTCTATCTTTCAACCCTAGCCGTCGCACACTGTAGCTTTTTGCTCTCCTCACTCTCTCCGCACACTGTCCGCTAAGGATGCAGCAGCGCCACCATCTGACGCCCTCCTCCTCCGGTGATGCCCGGCATCTTCTGAGCCAGGCCGATGTGGAGGAGGTCATTCATGAGATGGTGGTGCAGCACATCCGGCGGATCAACCAGCAGATCTACCAGCAGAAACCCATCTGGAGGAGGAAGTGGCCGATCTGGAGGAGGTGGAAGAGGAAGTGGCCGATCTGGAGGAGGAAGTGGCCGATCTGTAGGTGGTGTCTGATCTGGAGAAGGAGGAGGAGGTGGATGTCGACGAAGGAGAAGGAGGAGGAGGTGATTGCGTCGCAGCCTGTTGGTAGCATCGCAGCGCATCTGGCAGAGGCCTGCACCTCCTCCCCCACCGGGTGAAAGGTATAAATCTTTTTTTTAACACCAGGACCGTAGGGAAATCCCCTACGGTTAATTTTTATATTAATGATGGGGGCGAAACAATGGAGAAATACATAGTGGTTACATCAAGGTGGGTGGAATGTAAGGGGAGAATACATGTCAACAGATTCTAAGACTACTTTCCTGGTGATCAAAAAATGTTTCTAAGCCACAACAAGAGTGGTTGGACATTAGCACTTTGTACACGATGATGGGATGAAGATCTGCCTGAAATTTAACCCGCCACCTCCCAAAGGATGGATGCATCTGTTGGAAGATAAATTCATTCCTCAGCTTCCAAATATTCCATGTGGCACAAGCAAAAATCTCCAGAAAGCACGGCCCCGTGAATGCTTCTTTAGCTGCTTTTATTCTGTTCAGAATGGTGTCGGTGGTATCCCAATGCAGCCCCACAGCACTCCAGCAGCGTAAGGCGAAAGGGCAGTCAAAAAATAAATGATCTCGGTCTCTAGAACCCCCAGACTACAGAGGATGCAATTCGGGCCTCCCTCAATGTGCCAATGTTTTCGAATCATGAGATCCTTAGTATTAAGTCTGTCATAGAACATAAGCCACAAGAACACCTTCAGCTTGTGCATGCACTTGGACTTCCAAATGCTCTTTATGATCTGATCACACTCCACTGGGAGAAAAGGAATTTATATAGTTTTGCAGCTGTGTAATTGGTTCCACCCCACACATATGATCTGATATCATGGCCATTATCAGTCTGATCAAGACTTTGTAACACCTCACTGATTTGTCCATATTGTTCAAATGCTTGAATAGAAATAGGTAGGGCGAAAACATCTCCAAGCTGGGTAAGATGAACCATCTGTGACACCGAGGTATCCTCCTCAAGCGCATAAGAATAAAGCTGTGGATATTTCTCACATAGAAGAGTACTGCCATGCCAGTAGTCTTTCCAGAATAATGTGCCTTCACCATTTTTAATACTCGAGCTAGTAATACTCCTGTATAGTTCAATCAGACCAAAAACGTCTTTCCACCAAAAGGAGCCCCTCGGCGATTGGGCATGCGGCGGGCCTGGATCATATAGAGACCAAACAAGATGCACCCAGGGAATATCTTCTCTACTGAAGAATTTGTGAAGGTGTTTCATAAGGAGAGCCTTGTTCTGGATTTCTAGGTTGATCACCCCCAAGCCACCATTATTTGTCGGTCTGCACACCAATTGCCAGGCCGCAAGTGAGTGAGGAGTACCAGCCTGTTGCTCTTTAGCCCATAGACAGTGGCGTCGTGCTCGATCAAAATTTTGATGAAGCCTTTGGGGAGTTTCAGAGAACTCAAGTAGTGGATCGGCAGAGAGGACAGAACTGACTGTACTAGAGTTAATCGACTCCCATAATCCAGAAATCTTGCACAAGCATTCATCCTCCTTTCTACCTGATCAGCAAGTGGAGTGAGATCAGCAATCGTAGGCCTTGTGGTGCCTAGAGGAAGACCCAGGTATGGAAACGGGAGAGTTCCGGTAACACAACCAAATACCTCAGCCAGAGAATTCAGTCTGTCAGAATCAATATTCAGAGGCATCAAACAAGACTTGGAGTAGTTCACCGATAGACCTGTTGCTGCAGTGAACTCGAGAAGAAGGTTGCGAAGTGTGTTCATCTGGATCGGGCAAGCTGGCATGATCAAAAGTGTGTCGTCCGCATACTGTACGATAGGGAAGTCCAAGCCAGGGATGGGGAGTGGAGCAGTGATCAGTCCTTCCTCAGCTAGTTTGTTGATCATGGTTTGTAAAAGATCTGCCCCTTCCACAAATAAACTGGAGACAAAGGGTCGCCTTGACGGACACCTCGACGGCAAGCAAATTTCTTCCCTGGAACACCGTTAAGGAGAACCGCCGAAGTTCCTGTGAGAAAAATAGACTGAATCCATCGATCCATCTACTGTCATATCCATGAGCTTTCAGAATTTCAATTATTGCCTTATGCTCAATCATGTCAAAAGCTTTGGTGAAATCCAATTTGAGAATTACAGCTGGAGTTTTTGATTGTTTGACCTCATGAATATACTCATATGCCCATGCAACACAGTCTTGTATGGTTCTAGTTTTCAAGAAACCGTATTGGTTCTTATGAACAATCCCAAGAATTTTATGTTGAAGCCTGTTAGCTAAAACCTTGGTAATCAGCTTGAAACTAGAGTTGAGAAGGGAGATCGGTCGGTAGTCATTAGGACTTTCAGGTGAATGCACCTTGGGGATCAATGTAATAAAGGCGTCATTGATACTTTGTAAATTAACTGTACCACTCCAGAATTCGTCAAAAAGACGATAGTAATCAAATTTGATGATAGGCCAACAGACCTTGAGAAACAGCCCGTTGAATCCGTCCGGACCGGTGCCTTATCAGTGGGAAGGGTTGCGACAACCTCATCAATTTCAGCCTTGGTGAACGGCTCCGACAAACAGTTCAGACCACCATGGTGCTCAAGCATATTCTCAAACTGGAAGGCAGGGTTGATAGGGATCGAGGTGCCTAAACGTTCCTTGAAAGCTTGACGAAGTAACCCAGCTTTTGCATGATGATCTGTAACAATTGAGCCATCAGAACGCTGGAGAGAGCTATTGAATTATTCCTGTACCTGACGGTAGCCATGGAATGAAAATAAGCAGTGTTTTCGCTGCCAAACTTAGTCCATCGAGTTGTGCATCTCTTCCGCCAGTAATCATGCTTGCACTGCAGTAGATGAGTGAGCTTTTTCTTAATAATATTGCGGAAATTCCATTCGGAGATGTGCAGTATACGGCTTTCTTCGATCTCATCTAACTGAAATATGGTACTGTTGCAGTTTTCAATTAGTCTATTCATCATAGAAATACTAGAGCACCAATTTTTAAGACCTTTTCTGAGAAGTTTGAGCTTGGAAGAGATACATTTGGCGCTGTCGCCGGGACAGTGAATAGCCCAGATATTTTTTACACGTCAAGAAACCCAGGAAGACGAACCCAATGATTCTCAAATCTGAAAACCTGTGGTTTAGGGATATCTGTCCCAATCGATATAACACATGGAGTATGGTCAGAGGTGGGTCTTGCTAGGGGTGTAACCACGGTATTTGGGTATTTGAGTGTCCAGTGTGGGGTAGTAAAAAACCAATCAAGCTGAGTGAGGAGAGCATCAGCTTGCATGTTACTCCATGTGTAAGCCCTCCCCTTGATTGGAAGTTCTAGAATGCCCAAGTAACTGATAACCTCATTAAACGTTTCCATGTAACTAAATTTGCTCCTGGCCTGTTCCTGCTCTCAGCATACCGATAGAAGTTGAAGTCACCAACGAAGAGCCAATGAGCATCATCAGCGAAATCAAGACTAAAGAGCCAGGCAATAAAGTTTTCTCTGTGAACACCATCACACGGTCCATAAACATTTACAAGAGAGAATTGCTCAAGCGTGATCTTTGAAGTGAATTGAACAATGAGTCCAAAACTCTCAGCTTGGATCACCTGTCCCTCAAAAAGATTACTGATCCAAACAATAAGAATGCCGCCTGAGGCACCATCAGAAGGTACAAATTCGAATCTATCAAATCTTTTGGGAGTGAATTTTCGGATGAAATGGATATCAAACTCTGATTTTTTAGTCTCCTGAAAACAGAGAATTGAGGCATCACTTTCCTCAATTTTGTTAAACACCACTGGCCATTTTTCTGGGTTATTAATACCCCTGACATTCCAACATAAAATCCTCCAAATGCGATTCAAAATATTCATTGATGGAAATCACAAGTAAGTAGCAGGTTCTGAGCCACAATAAACCTGATAACACAAGCTCACACAACTGACCCTTTAGTCTGACAGTCACAAATGACTTAAACACTTAAACTGACAAGTTTGTCGAACACAACCAAACTGTAACAAAAAATCTGACGACATTGGGACGCTAGCGGTGACGGTCTTGAAGAAGACAGGCTTCAGACAGTTCTTCAGGATCGATGCCACACTCCTCCACTCCAATTCTCTGCATCTCCTTTATTTGCATCACTTCTGGGGGTCGAGCTCTAGGAACTGACGAGCATCTCCTCCGAGGCTGGCGATCTGGAAGAGCAGTATGCATATGACCATTATTTTGATGACGAGGAGATCTACGAACTTGATTAGCAACGGAAGGAACTTCTGGCATATGTACTCGAGTGCGTGCACGGGTCATTGGTCCAGGTGGAGCGGGGGCTGCTGCACTGCTTTCCAACTCTGAAGTCAGCATGTGCTCATCATTAGGATTATTCAGTAAACCAGAATCAGGTACAAAACCCAAGTCAAAACTCACCAATGCTGCATTTCAGGAGGCCATCATCAATCTGATCAATTACAGCAATATCAAGAGGATTAATAACAGACACAATATCAGTAAGCTCCTCAACAGGTAATTCCTCAATCTGAACTGATGAAAGGGAGATAACAGGAACTTTATTCTTTCTCTTATAGAAGTGCTTCATGGTCTTTATAGCAGCAGATTTGTTGATTATAGATATACCAACATTATTAGCATTGTGTCTAGCTGAGATAGTGCATTGAAGATGCTTCTTATCATTGTTCCTTTTCCACAGCCCGAAAGCTTCACCAAATAACTCATAACTCACAGTGGGGCTCATCATAAAATTGACAGATAAGAAGTAGCTGTTGTCAAGCTCTACCGACGGCCATGACAAATACTTGACTTCAAATTATATTGTGGCAATGCAGGAAACCTAATGAAGTTTGCAGCAAAAAATCTGAGGCCTGGTAATCATATAGTTGGCCACAACTGCATCTTCAGGCGATGAAGGTTCATATTGAGTCATAATAATCTCAGAATCACCTGCAAGGATCAGTACGGTGCATTGGTTGCCAGTAGTCAGACCGTCGACCTCTAGATCAACCTCCTCAAAATGTTCAAATCCAGCTTCAGAGGCATCTTGTTTATTCCCAGCATCAAATCCATCATCACAGTAGCAGGAAGACAGTCGATTGTGCTATAAACATAAGTGCAAATGAAGATCCAGAAAGCCTTGAATTCCACCACAGTCAAGCTAAAAGTGCAAGCATCATGGTCAAGGAGCAGGATCAGAATAGTAGCATCAGCATTGATATCAACCGGCACATGAGCAGCGACAGTAACAGCATCATCAGGAACCACAGAAACGTGAGACATAACTGCGCCAGAGGTACTCAGTGGTTCCATTGGTCCAGCAACTGGTCCGGGCAGCTGAAGGTCTGCATCAGCTTCAACTTCAGAAATCTCATAAAGAGTCGGTTGGTTAACCCTAGGGATCCATACTTGCTTAGTTTTGCACTTCCAATAAGGATGTCCAATATCTCCACATCTGTGACAGTGAGAAATATTTGCTTTGGAAGGACAATCTTTGTGAAGATGACCAGTCTTGTTGCAGAATCCACAAACGGGCAGGTTTGTGCAAAATTTCTTTGTATGGCCCATATCACGACAGTTGAAACAACATATTTTAGCACATAGGTGACAGGCATGTCCCAGATCATGACAATCAGTACATCGAATGCCGGGCAGCAATCCACGAGGTGATCAAGGCCACATTTAGCGCAGTAGTTCAGGAGCCTATAGATGTCAGCCAATGGTGGCACCACCGGTATCTCAAACATGAGTCTTATCTCATCATCAGAGTACTTGGTAGTATTAGCATCCATAAGGTCAAGGAGCAATCTCTGGGAGAAAGATCGAGAGTCATAAGAGTCCGATACCTGCGGAGGGGGAGCCAGAATAATCGGCAATGTATGATTGTTCTTCAGTGGGCAGCTGAATGCACCAATTTGAAGAACATCCATATTAGCAATATGACGAGAACCCCCTGTCTGCTGAACAGAGCAATTAGCATCCAAAGAGACCGAAACAGAACCAAACTGAATCAATGTCGATGGAGGTACTTGATCATTAGATGCTGATTGTTTCAGAAAATCAAGGTTGGTACGAACAGCCAATCTGCCCGGAGTTGAACTCCGTTTCAGGAAGTATTGATCAAGCCAATCATTAGCAGCCTCGTTGATCCCAACAGACGGATGAGCAGTGATGTCACCATGAAATAGACGGAACTGGCAAGTAAAATCAGGCCACACCCGGTCCCTAATCCCGTAAATGAAGTGCCCAATTTTGTTGGAAGCCACAGAGAACCGAAAGCGTCGATCCGAGAGCATGAATACTCGAAAATCAGCAGCCACACCTCCCAAACAGCATTGCAGTACCAGGGAGACTGATTCCTCCGAGAGTTGAAAGGAAGTAGAGGAGAAAACCACCACCAAGAAGAACTCCTTGGAAGAAGAAGAGAGGGAAGGGGAGACCGAGGAACCGAAACGGCGACGCACCTGCGCCTCGACCGCAAGGCCAGGCGAGAAATCCCAGTGGAGCAGTCCATCCATGCTCGCAAGGCTTGCGACGGCGCCTGGGAAGTCATGGACGGCGGCAATGGCATGGAGAAGCACCGGCCGCCGTGGAAGAGGGCTCGTGCGAGGGCGGCAATGCGGGCGATCCCGCGGCGATTCCTTGAACCAGGATGAAGAGGACGACGATGCGGAGGCGGTGGTGCTCTTCGATCTGCGCAGCGCGGTCTCAGCCAACGGCGGCGGGCGCGGCGACCATGGCGCGCCGCCGGGGTTGACTTCTCTCTGTCTGTCGGACGGGGCGCCTCCTCTTCTGTACATGTATAAATCTTTCTGTGACCGATGTGACGCCGATGAACTAGGTTCTACGTATGATCATTTCATCACATAAACAAATTCACTCACAAACATGTGTACATATTATTACAAGTATATAAACATAGACATCCAATGCCTAGTCCAAATTCATACATACATGTTCTGATAATTACAAACACTTATTGTTAAATCACCATCTGTACAAACTAATTAAACACCGACATCCAAAGCCTATTGCAATTCACCTAGGGCATTCTTGCACCTAGGGCAGAGCATTTCCTGCCATGTTGGACGTAGCCTGTCGTTCAAGGTTAGGATCGTGCGATACAACTCGTAGGTCACATACCCATCTATTGCTGCATAGTCGAGGTTAACTTTATGCAGCGGCATCGACTCCCAAAAATTGTGCTGGTTGGATGGGAATTCCTTCTTCATGTTGGCATATGATTTGTCGATGAGGTCTGCCGCTAGATCACCCATTCCGTCCCTCTCGTCTCCACCCTTGATTTTGTATACGAGTTGGATGTCCATGTAGTACTCCGGTGGAATGTGGAAGCCGGCAGAAGAAAGCACCTTGCTGTCGTTGGTGATGTCCACGCTTGCGAAGGTGATATTCTTGCGTTCAAATAATTTGCCCAACTCTGAACAATTCTTCTTGGATTTGCACCAGTGGAACACGAGGACAAGCTGGCGCATGGCGAGTTGCAGGACAGCCATGTCCCGACGATTACGGGTGTACTCGATGTCAAGGCCGATGAACCGATGCTTCTCCTCTGCTAGCCATTCCTCGTACTTGTCGAGGATCCGCTCCACGGTATACTCCTCGTTCGTGTACACCACCTCCAGAACGGTGCCGTGGGTACGGACGGTAATTGTCTTTGTTGTTCTGTTGCGGTCGTCCATGGCGGGTGGGGGATTGGGGTGGAACGAGGAAGAAGAGAAGGAAGGAATGCGAACTGTCTGCCACCGAACAGAGCAGTTCCTGGATATTTGCCGTCGATCTTAGCAGTTTCTCGAAAATGGCAACCGAACAAAGCAGTTGCTGGAAAATAGCCACCGGTTTTTTTTATCCAGATGTATTTTGTACATTTCGCTAATCTTTTTTTTCTTTCACGCAGGAGTTTATTTCGGCAACACTACATAAAAGTACCAATGTACCATTCCGAGAACCAGAAACCTTAAGGCAAGGCAATTTCGTGGATACTGGTCTCGGAGTGGGTACATCGACGACCGAGAGCTCATAGAAGGTGAGCTCCAAGTCAAAGATGGAATGCTGGCTTAATTAAGCCAGCCTTCCATCTTGTTAGGTTAGTTGCTTATAGGTTTAGAGTTCATGATTGTAGTCAAAGTGTAATAGGTGATATTACATTATGCCAATGTGTGATAGATATGATTGTAGTCAAATTGTAAAAACGGTGATATTATTGTATACCAATGTAATGATGGCATTTGTTCTATGTTATGAATTAAATAACGTTTTAGTGCATTGTGCAATTAGCCTTTCATGTATTATGGCATATAACCGAAATATGAGAAAAGCTCAGTGCAAACGGGTAGATGGAAAACTCCGTATCTGATGTTGGAAAACTAAAGCAACGGAGGTTGCGCACAATCGTTGCCAAATGGGGACCTCATCGGAAACGGTGTTTTGCCTCCGTTACCGATGAAGGCCTTCACATCAGTGACAGGGTCGGGGACACGGACCCTTTCTCCGTTGCCGAAGGGGTTTTTGGCCCGTTTCCGATGTGTCGTTCTGTACTAGTGTCCTGGCCTTGGTCTTCGGGTGGGAGACCTCGGAAGATCTCCTAGTCTTGGGTCCTTAACCGCTTGGGCATCGATGTCGAGCTTGTCGGGTTCCCGTCCAGGCGGACCCACCTACCAGGTCTTGTGTCTTGGCCTTGTCCATATTCTTGGTGGTCCCGCAGGTGGTGGACCCACTTTGGAAGCTTAAGGGGAACCCCATGTTTCACTGTTATGACAATAGCCCCGGGCATGGTCTGAACGCGCTCCTCCTTGGTTGTTGGGGCTATGAGCAAAGAAAAGTCAAAGTGGCTCCCCGGCGTCTTGCCTCCTCGGTTGCCGGGCTATGACCAAATAATAGTCAAAGTAAGCCACTGTGTCTTGTCTTGACTGCACTATCCCATGATTCAGGGACATAGGCTTGGACTTATCGCCTGACTTACTCCACTTGGGGAATAACTGTGGCCCTCTCCTCGATTCTTGGTAACAGAGAAGCCGAGGCGGCAGCGGGAGTGAGAAGGTGCTAGGGGGCTATAGAAGATGGAGAGTGCGCCTCTCCGTTCACCAAACCTTCTTTGTGTGCCTCTTGTTCTTTAATCTTATCTTATCCACAGCTCCATGATGTCTACTATAACTTGTATTCTTGTAGATATTGTTGGGTCTCCAATCGCAGAGTTTTGTAAAACAACAACAAATTTCTCTTAAGTGAGTAACCCAAGGTATATTGAACTCATGTAGGTAGAGGTTAAAGTTATCCCTTTCGAGCAACCCTGCAATTAAGTTACAAGAAGTCTCTTGTGTTCCCAACACAGCTATTACACTTATCAGATGTATAGGTGCACTAGTTCGGCGAAGAGATGGTAAAATACATGTGATATGGATATTAATAAGTGGTATATGTAATCTGTGATAAAAATGGCAACAAGTAAACATGCAGCAGAACTTGAAATAAACAGTGTTTTCAGTGCTTGGAAACAAGGTCTAGATCATACGTTCACTAGTGGTCACTCTCAACAATAATAATATAATTGAACACATGTAAATACTTCCTCTTCAATATGCAACCTAGATGCTACTCTGAACTATTCTCATGCTAGATAGAAATATCAATCTACTGCGTAGGGCTACAAATCACACCTTAAAGTCCGACTAAACAAACACCACAATTTCATAAAGCACCACTACCACCGCGTAGGGCTACACAAGCACACATAAAAGTTCGTCATTCCTAATCTAGGGCACCCCAAACTGTCACTATGAGCACCCCAATATATTACCAAACAAACAACACAATATAATAGTAACATCCAACACAAAGAACAACTCATGGTAAATATCCCTCTAATCGATTATCCAGTAGAGTCACACATGACACGCGCACTATCGTCTTCGCACCGTGGGACAAAGGTGACTCCTGAAATTATAATGATAAACCCAATTGAGTAGCATATCCGTAACATAATGAAAGGGAAACATCTATATATGAATTCAACCAGATTACAATTCTCATGATCACATAAAGATCACACCATGACAGAGAGATAAACCACATAGCTACAGGTAGAGCCCTCATCATCGATGGAGAACTACTCCCTCCTCATCATGGGTAGCAGCTATGGCGATGAACATGGCTCCGGGGGCACTTCCCCGTCCCGGCAGGGTTTCAGAACATAAACTTTTGTCCTCCCAAAATAGGGTTTCAGATGGCGGTGGATCTCGGAGTCGTATTTGAAAAAATCCTTTAGAGGGTAGGGTTTCTCCACGAGACTAATATATAGTCCGAAAGACGACGCGAGACGTGAACATGTGGAGGAGGCAGCCTTGGGGTGCGGGCCACGCTCAGGCCGTGCCCTCGGGCCGTGTAGGGCCCACAGACTCTGTTTTGGAAGATGTCCAAGTCCACGTCGATCAGCGAACAATTTCCAAACCTATCGCGGGTAGATTTTTTCGATTTGGCGTCGTCTTCAGGTAGCTTCGGGAACACCTTTATAAACTGTCCGGTGGAGACTGATTTCAGGAAATCATGCTCCTTTTGTGTTCTTGTCAATTTTCAAGAAATTCCTACACATGAAAGTGTAAAACAAGAACATTGTGCACTTTTATAGCTATTAATAGGTTAGTTCAATAAATTTCATAATCTATGCTATTATTAAAAGAGCAAACATGTTGGGATACTTTAAATCTTGTCCGTTCAATTTTCAATCAACGTTCCAGATTGCCCCAATGTCGAGTAGCAAATCACGACTGGTCAAACCGTTTTTCAACCCTTCTAAGAATCCCGATGGAGAAAAATATATAGGGTTCGTTATTGATGCCCTAAAATCCTTCTTAAAATTCTTCTTAAAAAATTGGTGCCCTAAAATCAAAAAGTGGCGCCCTAGTATACATTACTAGAGGTGTTCTTACTAGTCCTTTGAAAACTGCTTGGAAACTTCAAACAAAAACTGCTTTGAAATCTAATTCTTTGAAAATGGTTATTAACTCCGATGGAAATGGTTTACACAAATTTGCTTAAATACGAGTCACTAATATTTCTAGATATGTCCATGTAGACAAATATATATCAATAATTCCATTCCCAATAGGAGAGAGGAAATCTCAAAAAAAAAAGGAGAGAGAGCAGAGAGTAGTATAATACTCAAGGTGGTCAAGAACTACATTACGGTAAGTAAATCATCGAGGTTTATCTTGTTTCCTTCTACTAGAAGACTCGCCCCCACCCTGGGGCCTGCGCCACTTCTGCCACACGAGAGAAATGGGGAAACGCCGACGGTTCGCGCCGCAGTACACCAGCGACAACGACGGCGACGACAATGCCGCACCTGCACCCAAGCCCTCAGCCCCCGACTCCTCTTTCCCCATTAAGCAGCAGCGCCGCCACAGCGCCGACGGCGACCAGGCGGACCTGAAGCTCGTGGAGGAGGACGACAATTTTCTGGAGGAGATGAGGAGGAGCGCGGAGGAGGAGAGGCGTCATGATGCGCAGAGCCGCCGCAAGCCTGGTCGCCCCGCCGAGGAGGAGCGGGAGAGCTGCGGGAAGCCTGAGGAGAAGGCGGAAGCGGATGGCGACGAAGATGGTCCGGATGCGGTGCCCTTGGGGGAACCCGTGAAGGTCACTGGCGACGGGAAGCACTACGCTGCCTTCGAATACGAGGGCAAAACCTACAAGCTCGTAAGCTGCCAACCTGCTACGTTTCTTCTCATCAGCATAGGGTTTCATTGTTTTGGGAGGCTCTGAACTTTTTGGGTGATTGTGCAGGAGGACTCGGCGATGTTCTCGCCTGATGAGGAGGACCGGAAGCCCTATGTCGGTATCATCAGGGTATGTAGCTATGGACCCAACCTTGTGACTTCCGACGTTTGAAGATAGTAGTACATTGACATGTGTATCGTATAGACTATTACTAGTTCCAGGATCATCTTAGTTTACACATCTTTTTCCTCATGAAGAAATGACAGAAAATGTTGTGATCAAATGGTTCAGTTCTGCATAGATTGCTGAACTGTTTTTCTAATCCTAGTTGAACAATTGTTCTTGCTCATAGAGTGATAGGTTACCCTTGGTTCCAGCCTTCTAGGCTTCTAGCCTTCTGAAGATGTTGACTGCACTGGTTACTTCTCACTGTTGTTAATTTCATGGTTCAACAGTACTTAGATGAACTGGTGCTAGGTGTGTGCAATGATTTTATCACGCAGCGTCCAATCTAGGCTATCTTATGTTTAATGGCTGGAGGCCGGAGCCATTGTCTATTTTGAGTAGTTCTGGAGCCAAAGTTCCCATCTACTTACAGATGCTTGATTGTGTTTCCGATGTACTAATACTTTTGGTTATTTAACTAAACTAGCTAAATGCCCGTGCGTTGCCACGGGACACAACGAACATATTTTGACGATATTGATTTAAAAATTGTTGTATCCTGTGAGAGAGTTTGGCAAGTCTAAGTAGTAGTTTTATACTGCCAATGACTCACTGGAACTTGGCTTAAAATTCAGTTATATCGACTAAGTTGATTGACCATTAGATCTTTCACAAGGTACCATAGCAAGAACTCGATCTGCTTTCTACATAGAGAGAAATGGTCTATAAGAGTGTCTCAAATAGCATAGACTCAAGAGCCTCCACGATTCATCTTTCATACTTTTGAAGTACATTACGAATTGCACCTGAATGTGCAACAAGCCAACAATCGTGGGGTACCACTTCATGTAGCGATAGGATAGAATGCCACTGAAATCTAATATGTGCAGTCTTCATACTTTTCATCACTTGTGTTGCTACCTTCATGTACCGCTTCACCAATCTAATATGTGCAGTCTTCATACTTTTCATCACTTGTGTTGCTACCTTCATGTACCGCTTCACCTCGTCAAATAACTCCTTCATCTGCTTACTGGAATGCAAAGGAGATGGGATAGAACAGTCCAACTGGTCGTCCCTGATAAACTGACCACAATTGATCAAGGTCGCAATGGAATACGTCTCCTCCTGGCCACTGTCCAGCTTCTTCAATTGCCGAGCAGCTAGTAGCATCGCGACAGCCATGGCCGAGCAAAGCCTCACCCCGTTCTCCCTGAATGCCTAGATGAAAAATGTGCAAACAATCAGTAATCCGTATGCACAAATGCAGTATAAGCAATGTGGTGTACCGGAAGCAAGGTGAATGCAACTCACACGGAGCGCAGTCGCATCTGCGTGGACCTCGTCGTGCCGGTCTCCACAAACGGCAGCATGGACATCGGACCCTGTTGATGGAGTAGCCACCATGTCCACCCCACGCGCCCATAACGGCTTACACGTGTCCTTATGTGGTATCCTGCCCTCCAATCCCGCCTCCACCGGCGCCACCAATGCGCAAGGAGCTCCCGTAGCAAAGGCGCTGAAACCACGCGGTCAAACGCGGTCTTGTTGATCCGGATGAACAGAGTCGCACCGACCGCCGCAATATATAAGGAGCTTAAAAGTACTTGAGAAGCAAGTCAAAATAAACAGTGTGAAGCATTCTTGCCCCACTAATTTTTTAAACTTGCTCTGGCCGAAGGAAAATCAGGTGTGGCCAAAGATGGAGAGATACAGCTGATTGATCTAGCCGAAGGAAAGGAATCATCTTGCTCTGGCTAATTGATGGTCATTAATTAGTTCTGATTGGCTGATTGATCTTTAATGCTGATTTTATAGTTAATGCTGATTAATGAGAATAATTACAACAATTTCTTGGACGTAGGTGGGAGAAAATAAAAGGCTTGACGAAGGAACGAATAGTTCTTTTTAGATAGTAGAGACTATAATCTTGTCCTCGTGTTCTTTCTCAAAACAAATTGTATTTTTCCCCCTTTGAACAGGATATAAATGACATTGATGGGAGCTTATGCGTATGTGCTCAGTGGTTTTATAGACCAGAAGATGCTGAAAAGGAGACTGGTGACCCGAGGGAGTTATTCTATAGTTTTCATCTTGATGAAGTGCCAGCTGAGTCAATTATGCACATGTGTGTGGTCCATTTCATCCCTCGGCACAAGCAGGTGCCAAGTAAAAAGGAATACCCTGGATTCATTGTCCAACAGGTGTATGACCACATTAAGGACAAGTTTTATAAAGTAACAGATAATGACTATGAGGATAACAAGCAACAGGAGATTGATCTCCTTGTTATGAAAACAGTGGACCGTATCGGGGAGCTTCCAGGTCGTGCTCCTAAAGATATACCTGGTGACAAACCTGATAACTTACCAAGAGGAGGCCTGTGGAAGAGACCTCTGAAACCTAAAGCTGTCTCAAGAGATGCTCCTGCAGGCAGACCTGAGCAGTTGATAAAAGAAGATACAGTTGGGAATGGTAATCTGAAGAATTATGCCATCCTTTTCAGACATAAAGCAGTAACTGGTAATCAGAGTCGTGATTGGTGGCTTGATAAATTTGTGGACACTATCCTAGCACTGCCTCCTTCCGGAAATGTAAGTTCTATTAGCCTTCTGAATTTGTCCACAAATGTAGTTTGATTTCTGGGTACTTTTTGCTCTATTCTTTCTATTTTACCCACATGGTAATTACTCTGATGAATAAATAGATATTGGTCCCAGTGCTCCTCCTTTAAGATATACTGCATAAATTGAAGGAGTAATTAAAACACCTAGGAGCAAGAAAAGTGCATGACGATTTTTTTTACTATTTCTTAATCCATGCCTTAAACAATACATTCCTTAAAGGACCACCCAGTATTAGTACATTTAGTGCTTATGTGGAGAGCCTTGGCAACTACCTTTTTATTTCCAGAAGTTATCTAAAGAAGTCTTGTCGGATGAGAGGAGTGAAGTAGACAATTCGGTGTGCAGAACATAAAGATAGAATAAAAACAGATAATATCTGATTGCATGTACATGTTCTAACAAGGTTTGAGTCCTTGGCTTCATTTGCTTTATGATCCGGATTTTCATTAATATTTGAAATGGTTCTGCATTAAAATGTAAACGGTTCCACTTATACTAAACTGAGCTACTGAAGGTTCCTCATTAAGATGCAAAACCTTTCTCAGTCACTTTTTTTTCTGAAAAGTAAATGAAACTACATAATTTACTCCTTCGATTCCAAATTATAAGATCTTTTAGATATTTTAATATGGACTACATACGGACTGAAATGAGTGAATCTACACACTAAAACGCGTCTAGTTACATTTGAATCAAGAAAATGCTAAAACATCTTATATTTTGGAACGGTGGTAGTATATTTTACCAACGGTGATTTTTTTTAAAAAATAGACCTATTAAGTAGGGTCTTATCTTGCTATTGGTTATGGGTGTCTCCAGAATCACAAGATAGGAAAGGTTTCCACTATATATATGAAATCCATCTTATTCTTGGTCTTGAGTGTAGTTATCCCTGTGTCTCATATGATACCATAGAGTAGTATGGGAGATACTTTATTGGTTTGAGTATCTCTCCATATACTATATCTAATATACTTAAAAGCAAACTACATGAAAAAATTGCAAGTGAACCATATTATATGTGCTATTAGTTTCGAAATACCTTCATATTTGTACATAAAAAGGAGTATGTGAAAAAATTATACATACTGCCTAAAGGGTAGATATATACTACCACGATAGTATCGTATACTCCATACTACCCGTACATACTCTCCGGTATGATAGATACTGCCTAGATTTTGCGAAACACGCGTGGGTGTACCTACACGTGAGTATTTTTTTAAGCCTTCTAGTTTCTTTGATTTCTTGTGTTTTGTTGTCTTCCTTTGATGATTTGCCTTGTGGTGATCTTCTATTTTCAGGATGATGAAAACTCGTATGCACCTGATAAGGTTGTGTCAATAGTAGCCTCCATAGAGAGATCAACATTTGAAGCTTTTAATGCTGACTTCCTCAAGTACAACCAGAAGATGAGAGCATTCTTGTTCAATATCAAGGTGTGGTTTTATCCGTGGCTACTCTCAGGCTTCAGTTTCTTGGGAACATCTAAATCCCTTGGATTATTGTACTGTTAACTCATTATTTTATACTGCTGCACAAGGGAACTTGAATGTTACTACATCCATTCCAAAATATAAAATGTTTGGGCAGACTATTTTAGCTTACCAAATTGTCTTATATTTTGGAAAAGAGGTAATAGTTGCCAAATGCTTTCTATGTACATAACTCACAAAGTTATCAATAAACCCTCGCCAGGGTACAAGTACTACAATAACTGGCATCTTCTTAATTGTCCTTCCATGGCAATCAACATAAAACCATTTATAGTTCTGTTCTGCTGTTTGCTTGCTACTTCAGCTTGATTGGTTTGCTATCATACTTTTGGCATTACACAGTATCTAAGCCTCACCTTTGAGAAACATAGTTTCTTGCCAAGTTCGCCACACTTGTGATGGATGATTCATTCACCACAAAAAGTGTGGCAATAAAATCGGAGCCGCAAATGTGGCAAGCTTAGCTTAAAATTATGTGTATGAAAATGGTCCATGATGCTATATAAGTGTAGCAAGCCACAATTCATGGGAGTAAACCAAAACCCTGGCGTATCTTTCTTAGCAATGTTGTGTCAAACTGTGACCTCCAACCACTTACATTAAACCGACTTATACGTATATATGGCTTTCAACCAAACATTTTTTACTCATTCTCCAATTATTTCTACCTTCTCCTGATTAAAGCACAATTTTTCCCTAAAAGAGCACAAAAAGTAAGTCATATTGTTTCCAGATATTTATAGAAGTATATTGTTTATGATCATCTTATAATGATTAATAGTAGATTTCGAGTGCCATGGAGGGTACAAAGTTCAGATATCTTGGTTGCGCCTGTCCACTTATTTTTAAGATATATTGCTTCCACATCTTAGGGTTTTGTGTTGGCGCCTCCCCTACAGTTTCACTAAAAAATATTATGCTTTTTCATAACTACCTTTGTTTTCATTTGGGTGAGACAAGGCATCTTTTCATGCAATAAGTTCTGTACTGTTAACCAGTTTTCAAGGCTACAAGACGAGTAATTTTTTAGTAGGTTAAGATTATGTAGTATATTTCTATGTCATGTTTTATTGTTATTATTGTTGTAATTACCATACTGCAGTTTCATAATTGCAATATCACATGCTCCTGATTGGTCCTTGGCCATTTTTATTTTACATGGTTTACACCCATATATTCTTATTATCTGAGAACTTGACATATCATTGATTTCTGGTAAACAGAATAGCTCTGTACTGTGCAAGCGACTGATGAAGAAGGAGCTTGATCCTACGATTCTGTTAACGATGACAGCTGATGAACTAAAGGTCTAATCATTATATTTTTATTTTGGTCCTCATAGGAACGATTTCTCATCTCCTTTACAGTAGTGACTGTAATTACTTAGGTGGTGTGTTACTGTGCTCTTTAGCTGATATGATATGGTTGCAGCAACTGAAATGGTTCTATTTAGTGAACAGTAACCAACCTAGGAGCTCATATTAAGAGATCTATCTCTATTGAAGGAGGAAGCAAGAAATGAACTCTTTCCATTTTTAGTTGATGTCCCTACCCATCTAGCTTCTATATCTATCCCCACTACCATTCTTCCCAGCCAACCTTTCCTAGCAGCTCTACCTTATAAGTACCTGAGTTGTTGTTTGCAACAAAAGAAGCAATTGTTGTTTGTTCATTTCAGGTTGGATCGACATCAGCAGAGATAGGATCTGAATCAGAAGAACCAAGGCAATTGCAGGTATTTGTAGAGCATATGCATTTAGTTCGTACTAGTAACTTGCCAGGTCAAGATAAAGAAATACTCCCTCCGTTCCAATAAATAAGGCGTCCTCGTTTTACGTGCTTTTACTTTGACCAAGAATTACTCCAAATACATAAAGATTATTGGTATAAAATTAGCATCATTGGAAAGTGTTTTTCAATATGAATCCAACGATACTAATTATGTAGACTATAATCAAGATATTGTTTCTCAAATTTATCTATCAAAGTTTGTCTTGAAATGCGCGTGTGCCTTATTCATTGAAACGGAGGTACCAGTGCAGACACTCAATTTTCAGGCGAAGTCTACTTTGAGATTCTCTGAGTTTTTATTTGTTTTAATTAGATGACTGAAGCCCGATGTAGAAGTTGCGCACAAAAGAATGTAGGCATAATCAACATCATCCATGCTAATCATGGAGTTCGCTATAAGGTATTGCAGTGCTCTTTTTTCGTGTTCATGAAGTGTTTTCTCTATTTTGTTTCTGGTTGTACGCATTAAACTTTCCACATTACTTGAGCCATTTGGACATTTAAATTAAATAATCAATAAATCTAAAACATCTTATAATCTGGAACAGAGGATAATTGACAACAGAAATATATTCATTATTTTAATCAATAAACTTCTCAGAACATCTGACTAAATATTTTTCCTACGTGTCTCACGGATTGTGCTATCTATTTCAGGTCGAGTGTCTTTCCTGCGGGCACACATCATGGGCATCTGGAGGTGATATCGTCTAGAGATGGCAGCTTAAAAGGCAGCTAGCTAGATCATGGGCTCAGCCAGTCAAGAAACCAGTTACTGACAACTCCAACATAGCGGCTTACATGGAGAAGCAACAATATCCTTGCAAGCGGAAGAGGGAAGTATCCTCACTTACGCCTGCAGTTAATCATAGGTAGGGTCGTAGGGATGACATTAGCGTCAGGCACTAGGATTTTCTGGAGAATCTAAGGCGCCTACAATCTCTTAACATGTCAAACTCTTCCAACTGTGCATATTCATGCCGTCAGAGCCAGAAGCTATTTTTTCGCGAAAACGCAAGAGCAAAAGCCTTGCGTTTCGATGCATTGATAGAAAAGAGAGTTTATGTATGTCCTAGAAGCTTTGCTTTTGGTATTTTGATAGCTGCATCTTACCTTGGAATAGTTGTAATCTCCGGCACTGCCTTCACGTCTCGGTGCTGTGCGACCGTGCCTTGTGAATGAATTGACATAGCTCGTATGGTTATTGTTCGCGGGGTTGGATATTTTTTCTTGGACTGTAGTTTTAGGCCGCGCTTGGTTCCCTGTAAATTAGGCAAAACGACAGGTATATTTCACGGACGTCATCCGGTCCTGCTGAAAATACTGAGCGATCTCCGTAAAGTATACCGTCAATTTTGCCTGCAATCCAAGCGAGCAGTAGGTAGTCTTAACCCGACAGCCACTAGTGTCCAAACACCAATATCCTAGCGCAAATGGGAGGTGCAGTAGGTTTTCACTGGTTTTTTGTTTTGGGAAACTTTGCTAATTTGTATTCATGCAAAAATTTCAAAGGCATAATTATTGGGTTACGTAGCAGAATTTAAAATTTTCTGACCTACCTCGTAACGTTCAGGAAAAACTATGTAGTTACAGCCGAGAATAGTACTGTTGTTACCAACAACGAGATGCGTAAGAGTTGTTGGTGACGAAGTCGATGAAACCTGATGAAGATTCTCACGGCCAAGCCTGGCGGTGAGAATGTCGCCGATCCCTCGTACAACCTTCTTGATCCAACAAAGAGAGGGTCAAACGTCTATGACGCTTCACCCCTCTGAGAGCTCGCGCACGTACATCCGTCAAGATCCAGCAGCGCTTCGCCGTGCCAGAGTTAAGAGGTATTGGTGTACGTAAGGTGGTGAGAACCCCAATACATGGGAGAAAGGGAGAGAGATTAGATCTAGAACTAGAGAGTCTTCGAGGAAAAATCTCAAGTCTATTGTCTATCTCCAAAAGAGGAGGGGGTGGGGTTTATAAAGGAGAGCCAAGGAGTAGGGTTGCTTGGACAAGGGGAAACTTCCCCTTGCCCGATTCGGCTAGGGAAAGGGGAGTTGGAGTTGGACTCCAACTCCCCTCCCCCATCGCCTCCTCCCTTGCCACCACCAGGTGGGGCCCACCGGCCGAACCAACCTCGGGTGGGTCCCTCCCTAGGCGCACTGACCTTGGGCGGGTGGGACCCACCCGGGTCGGCCGCCTTTCGGCCACCTCCGCCTCCCCGCGTGGGCCAAAGCCCACTAGGGTTCGGCTTGGAGGGGGAGCCTCCCCTCCTGGCACCTTGGTCCACCACCACGGTGGTGCGGCTGCCATGTGGGCCCCTAGGGCCCATGTGGCAGCCACCTTTTATTGGCGTAAATAATTTCCTATTAATTAAATAAATTAATATTTAATCAATAGATATTTTGTCTAATTAATTCCCATAATTAATTACATATCATACAAACGTATTTATATGATCCGGGACACCCAGTCTCCGCTGACATGATATACTCGGACAATTATTTCCTTTCATATAAACCTTTCTTTCTTAATGATCAAATCTCTGAATGCAATTCTATCACGCCGGAACCATCCTAGGTGATACTCTCTCTACTCCTAACCAATCTATGTATACAACAGAACTTGCCATCTTAAGTGTGTGACCCCTACAGGTTCGATAACATATAGCTAGAATTGGAAATGCCTATCCAATCACTTGCCAGTGTCAGAACCATGGACGTTTTGTATAGCTGCTATCGTTATGCAAAGACAATCTATTGAACCTGCTTGATTAACATGTTCGTTCCTATCACTTCACGATACTCATCAAATACCCAAGGCGAGATATATGACATTACCGTAAATGATAACTTTCATTTACTATGTCAGCTTATCCTTATTACCGGTATGATGTCATTACTCTTTAACTCGTGTTTAAGTATCTCATGATATTTGCATATCATAACTTTGTCTGCGCAGACTTATCAATGGACACTTCCACACTGGACTGGATCCAGGTTGTATGTCTCTTTGACCGAGGTGTGATTGAACTATTATGATTATAATACACCTTCGAGGTTACCCAGCGATAGCCTTTTTGATTACCCTTTTACGGCCGTAATACTTGACTTTGCCAAAGATCCTCTCTAGTATATACAACCATATATTCTCATGGTCTAAGGAATAAGCAAGCAATCAATTTTAGACTATACTATTTCATACTGAAACTTGATCTCGTAGTATATCATATTTTTGGGTCTTCCCAGTCATATTGTTACTCTCATTAATAATGGCAAGAGCACTTGCCCATGGCTGGAAAACATCACCATCCAGTATTAACGAGTTTGTCCAAGAAACAGGACAAAGGGTATAATTGGGTTTAATCATATCCTTACACGTGCGTATGTGTTTCCTTATAAATCTTGTATTTATAGACCATAGCAGTTATGGCATAAAGATATACTACATTAATCATGAAACAAATATATTTATTGTCTCTCAGGGCATATATCCAACAGTCTCCCACGTGCACTTAGATACAATAATTATCTATTACATTAAACCTTCTTTAAGACCGATGTTAAACCGGTGAGGCTCAAACTTCAAGCGTGGGAGAGCTTTGGATCAGCAACATTGTCAATAATATTAACTCTGCGTATTGCAGTGTGCCCTTTTGCCACATGATTTCTGATGAGGTGATCCTTGCGTTCTATGTGCTTGGCTTTGCTGTGAGACCTCAGATTCTTTGCCAGAGCAACGGCACTACTATTGTCACAGTAGAGCTCGATTGGATCTGCCGCTGAAGGAACCACTCCCAGTTTAGTGATGAACTTCTTTATCCAAAAGCTGTCTTTGACTGCTTTAGATGCCGTCACATATTCCGCTTACACTGCCACCGTGCCTTGCTTGGAGCTTCTCCAGCTAATTGCACCGCCGTTGAGAACGAAGACGTAACCTGATTGTGCTTTGGAATCGTCTAGATCAGACTGAAATCCTGAGTCAGTGTAACCCCGTACTCTGAGCTCCTCATCTCCTCCATAGACCACGAACATGTCCTTAGTTCTCCTGAGGTATTTCATAATGTTTTTAACTGCTTGCTAGTGGACTTCACCAAATCAGATTGAAATCTGCTGGTAACACTTAGGGCATATGACACTCGGGATGTGTGCATGTCATGGCGTGCATTATAGAACCTATTGCCAAAGCATAAGGTATATCCACCATCTCTTTTCGCTCTTCAACTGTTTTAGGACAATGCTTCTTGCTCAAGATAATTCCAGGCACCGTTGGGACGCTGCCTTTCTTGGAATCGGTCATGCTGAATCTCTTCAACACCTTTTCTATATAAGTACGTTGGCTTAGACCTATTAGGCGTCTTTCTCTATCGCGATAGATCTTGATGCCTTATATATATGCAGCCTCTCCTAAGTTCTTCATTGCAAAACTCTTTTCCAATGAAGCTTTAACTACCCCAAGAAATATTTTATCATTACCAAGTAACAATATATCATCGACATAGAGAATCAGAAACGCTCCGACTTTCTTTCTTGTAAACACAAGTTTTCTCGAAATTCTGAATGAAGCCAAAACCTTTGACTACTTCATCAAATAGAATATTCCAACTCCGTGAAGCTTGCTTGAGACCATAAATGGATCTCTTTAGCTTGCACACCATGTTAGCTTTCTTTGGATCGACAAAACTTCGGGTTGTACCATGTAGACATCCTCAGTTAGTTTCCATTAAGAAAAGTTGTTTTGACATCCATCTACCAGATTTCATAATCATGAAAGGTAACTATAGCAAACATTATCCATACAGACTTAAGCATTGCTACGGGAGAGAATGTCTCCTCATAGTCTACACCTTGAATTTGTCGAAAACCCTTTGCGACAAGGCGTGCTTTATGAACAGTAACATTACCGTCCGCGTTTATCTTCTTCTTGAAGATCCATTTACATTCTATTGGTCTTACTTCCTCAGGAAGTTCAACGAAATCCCAGACTTCATTGTCGTACATGGACTTCATTTCAGAATTCATGGCAACTTGCCATTTGTTGGAATCCTCATCATTCATTGCTTCCTTATAACATGCAGGTTCATCCTCCTCGAGAAGAAGAACTTCATTCATGATGATAACTTCTTGCTCACTATTTTCAAGTAAGAAAACTTCATTCTCGAAAAACCTAGGTTGTTCGCGAACTCGGCTTCCTTTCCTTACTTGAGGATTAGGCCTGACTGGAGCTTCTTCTTCCTCAGGAGGAGGATTCGGAATCTCCGCATCAGTGGCTGAGTCCATGACTGGAATTGCTTCCGGTGCATTAACTCTGACTATCTCTTTAGAAGATTGTAAAATCTCATCGAGACCTTTTGTCCTCCCACTGACTTCTTTTGAAAGAAAATCTTTCTCAAGAAATACGTCGTCTCGTGCAATGAAAATCTTGCCCTCGGCCTTGTTATAAAAGATCTATCTGATGGTGTCTCTAGGATACCCTATCAGAACACACCTATCAGACCTTGGCTCAGTTTTTGGGGCTTGCAATCGTTTAACATAAACATCGCATCCCCAAACCTTGAGGTGATTTATTTTGGGTGGTTTACCCATCCAAGTCTCATAAGGACTCTTTTTCACAGCTTTGGATGATGATTTATTTAAAGTGTAAGCAACAGTCTCTAGTGCATATCCCCAAAATGATAGTGGTAAATCAGATAGTGCCAACATAGACCTAACCGAATCCATAAGAGTTCAATTACGTTTCTCTGAAACTCTGTTCCTCTGCGGTGTTCCAGGCGGCGTGAGCTGTGGAACAATCCCACACACCTTCATATGCTGACTGAATTCGTGTCGGGGGGTTACCCCCGGGTAGGCTAAAGATGAGGTAAAGACATGTAAGGTTAAGGCTGTAAGCCGTCCGAGGTAGCAATTAAGCAAAGACGCAGGAGGCGTCACCCGACGTAAGGTGTACGTCGGAGGAATCATCCGAGGTATGGCCTCCGAGGTATGAACCTTGGGGCAGTCGGCTAGTTACCACAAGAACAAGGTGTTATCTACCGAGGTGTAGGATCCGGAGTATCCCGAGCCAAGATGAAGTGTGGCCCGACGTATAAGTGACCGGCCAGCCGAGGTTAGCAGCAAGTATCGAGGCATGTCAGAGGAGTCACGGGTGCCGCAGAGCTCGTAGCCCGAGGCTTCAGAGGACGGCGAGGTCCGTCCACGGGTTTCCCGGAAGCTCGGGGGCCTAGGAGCTGACTCGGCTATTTCGGGAAAGGTCTACAGGCTAGACCTCGGCAGGCTACTGAAGTATGACCGGAAGAGGAAAGCTAGGCCTGGCTGGCCTGACAGTTCGGCCGTTGAGCTGGCAGGAGGCAGAGGCTTGTCTTCTACCTTTTGGCCATGCCATTGTCAGTTGTAGGCAGGGGTAAAAATGTACTTCGGCCTGTGTATATATGCGGCATCTCTACCTCCAGGGAGGAGGACGGCGAAACCCTAGCTCATTTCCCCCTTCATAGTTTCATCTTCCATCTAGAGCTCTCACTTGAGCAGCATCATACAGCTCGAGGAGCACCTTGTACCGAGAACTACACTGATATATTGAGAGAGGAAAGGCAGGAGTAGGGGTTTTACTTCCTCACGAAGGCCCCGAACCTGGGTACATCGTGGTGTCTTTTGTGTTCTTGGCTTTCTTGGTTCTTGTTCATGTTCTTGTGGTTTCTTGCATGTTCTTGCTTGTGCACATCTTGAGTGCATAAACCCTCCCCGGATTCCCCCAACGACCGTTCGGCCCCAACTAAGCCATACCCATGGCATCTGCCGTGATCCCACCACGACAGTTGGCGCCCACCGTGGGGCAGATTGAGGCGTTGGGTGGAGTTTCCATCCGGACGGGCTCCTCTGAGTGTGTTCTTTCTGGCCTTGTTGCCAAGATCGGCGAGTTTGCCTTTGTGAGTGACAATGCGGGGTGCTTCGCCGGCAAGCCTTTCCCCGATGGTTTCCTCATGATGCTCGGCAGTTTCCCCACATACGTCGCTGTCGAGGTGGTTCGCGAGTACCCGGAGCAGGTGCTCGTGGACGACGAAACTCCACTCCTGGCGGCTTTGGGCCAACGTGTTACTCGCCCTCCGAGGTGTGTGGAGGTGATGGTGGCTGGTACCAGCCTGCAGCTAGCAAGGCGGATGCTGGCAAAGTCGCGCTAGCCGAGGTGGAGGCGACACCAACTGCGCTGCCTGAGAAATCAGGTCGGGCGGCGAAGTTTCCGTACGAGAAACCTAGTCAGAATGAGCAGTTGGGCATGCCAAGGGAAGAATTTCCCTTAGAATCTATCGTTGATAGGTTAGCTCGGCCACTCGCAGTAGAGGCAAGTGTGGAGCATACGGTGGCCGGGTTAGAGGCAGAGCGCCAGAGAGTGATGAGAGAAGCTCGGTTGCTGGCCGAGGCTAGCAGCAGTTTGATATGGAGCAAAGGAGTACAATGCTGCACATGGTATAGAGGATGGTTTTACTCCGGTTGTGCGGCGTAAGAAAGCTGCTCTGTTCAACCGAGGCAAGGACCTCTATGAGGAGATGGTTAGGGCTGCAGTCTCGAGCTCGAGTAAGGCAACAAGTAGCAGGTCGGCTACTGGTAGGCCGGTGTATAGTTCACCAGCCAAGAACCTTAGAGCAGCCGAAGCAGTAAGGGCCGGGCTATCGGAGTTGACCGGAGATGCATGGCGTGAGCAGCAGAAGCGGCTCAATGAGTTAGTGCATGTGGCCAGCAAGCAAAATGAAGCCCTCCGCAAGGCCGGGCTTGGCGGTTCGCAGGCGGTCCATTCGATTAGGCCAGTTAGCCAGGGGTCCAAGGGGCAAGCCTCGTCTCCACACGTCGGAGGAGCCGAACGTGCCCGGAGTGTCACTTCAGGTCGGAACAAGGAGATGCAGCTGCAAGTGTACGATCCGGTGTTAGCTGGAAAGCAAAAGGTCGGTGACGCTAGCCGAGCCAATGGAGACCCCGGCCCAGGTGATGCAAGCCGAGCTAAAGGCCGTTCAGCTCAGGGAAATCAGAACGGTGGGCAAGCAGCGTCGGCTGGCCGAGGTAAACCACCTCAGCCCCCGAGGCATCAGCAGCAACCCCGGCCGCAGGAGCAGTATCAGCAAGAGCCGGAGTATGTTCCGCAGCCGAAGAGCGTCGGTCGAGGTGGCGACCGATATGATGATGGAAATTCAGCCATGGAGCGGGCTGGATTCTATAGAGTGGATGGTGCATTGGGAGAGCGTATCGGAGCTCGGACGTTGCCTACAGGTGACGCGCGATACAAGCTAGATCGGATTTACAAGTCCGAGAGGTTGGAAGAGGAAGGTCCTCCTGGTCCGGCGTGTTTTGGACCTCGGATCATGAAGGAACCACCTCCACCAGTGTCTCAGTTTCAGTTGGGTCGGAGTACCAGGCCGTACAATGGGAGCACCAAGCCGCAAGATTGGCTAGCTGATTATGTTTCAGCAGTATACATTGCGGGGGGCAATCGCCGATGGGCGGTCCGGTATCTCCCGCACATGTTGGAAGGTCCTGCTCGGATCTGGCTGAACAATTTGCCGGAGAATAGCATCAATTGCTGGCTGGATTTAGAGGAGGCATTCAATAGCAACTTCGCCAGCACTTACAAGAGGCCAAACCGACCTCAGCTTTTGCAGGCGTGCAAGCAGGAGGACAATGAGACTGACCGAGAATTCTTGACTCGGTGGAGCAATGTTCGGAACTCCTGTGAAGGAGTTATCGAAGCACAGGCTATAGCGTGGTTCGCTGATGGATGTCGGTATGGTAGCATGTTGTGGCAGAGGCTCCAGAGAGATATGCCAAAGACTCTGGCCGAGACGATTCGGATAGCTGATTCCTATGCCCTTGGCGATCCGATGCAGCCTCTGATGGATGGGAATGCCCGGAACAGGAGGAATCCGATGAACAATCGCAACAACGGACCGAGGTTTGATAACCGTCAAGAGTTCGGGCAAAAGAGGAGAGAACCAGATTTCCAAGTCAATGCTGTAAACCCAAGTCAGTCCGGACCTGGAGGCGCCCAGAAACCGAAGACTGAGGGTCAGGCATGGACTCCGAACCAGAACCAGAGTCAGGGCGGTGGTGCGAAGCAGTGGCAGGAGGCCGGACCACCTGTGACTTACGAGTCATTGGTGAATGGGCCATGTATCTATCATGGCAGGAATGGCAAAACACCCAACCATACCACTCTGCAGTGTAGTTTTCATCACCGAACCGCTGCAGAAGGGGCGAAAGCTGGGACAAACCGGAGTGGGCCACCGAACCAATGGCGTAGACCTCAATATCCGAACGCGCAGCAGCAGCATAAGCCGACCATAGCGGCGCAGAATCAGAGCTTAACCGGAGCAAATTCAACCCCGGTGCATGCGGCCCAAAACCAGAAGATGGTGCAGGCGAAACCGGTGAATGCAGTGAGTGCCCAGGGCAACAACAACAACGGTGGTGCCGGCCAAAGCCAAACGTGGTCCTTTGAGAATCAGAGGTATGAGAACCCCGGTAATGATTATAGGGAAGTACATCAGAGTTACGTGGTGTTTGTGACTGAGTCAACTGATAAGAAGAGTATGCTGAGGCGTGCCAAGGAGGTGAATGCAGTAACTCCAGCAGTGGTGAAATACATGAATTGGTCCGAGCAAGAGATCACTTGGAGCAGGCAAGATACACCTCGGATCATGCCGAGCCCTGGAAACTATGCACTGGTGGTGGATCCGACGTTCTGTGGGCCGACCAACAATGTGAGATTCACCCGAGTCTTGGTGGACAATGGGAGTGCCATAAATATCATGTACCGAGACACCATGGTCAAGCTGGGATACTCACCGAACCAGTTGCAGCCTAGCAGCTGTACATTTCACGGTATTGTGCCCGGGGTCTCTTGTGCACCTATGGGAAAGATTTGGGTCGACGTGGGTTTTGGTACCCGAGATAACAGCCGAGTTGAAAGTCTTGAGTTCGAGGTTGTGGACTTGCAGAGCCCTTACCATGCCTTGCTGGGAAGGCCAGCCTTGGCCAAGTTCATGATCTCCACTCATGTGGCCTACCTAAAGATGAAAATGCCGGGGCCCAAGGGAATAATAACCATTTCTGGTGACTACAAGAAGGCTATGCAATGTGCCTCGGCGGGATCCAGTTTAGCCGAGTCCTTGGTGATCGCGGCGGAGAAGAAGCAACTTCAGAAGGTGGTGGCAATGGCGCAGTCTACTCAGCTCGGCATGTCCGGACTAATTACTCCGGACATGAGCGCTTCATTCGAGGTGCCCAAGGAGACCAAGAAAATCCCGCTGGACTCGGAGAACCCGGAGCGTTTCGCCATCATTGGTGCTGGCATGGACGAGAAATAGGAAAGCGCGCTCTGTCACTTCCTCCGTGAGAATCGGGACATTTTTGCATGGTCGGCTAAAGACCTGCCAGGTGTTCCGAGGGAGTTGGCAGAGCACTCTTTGTTTGTTCGGCCAGAGGTGAAACCAGTGCGTCAACCGACGCGGCGGCTCTCAGATGACCGAAGAAAGGTGGTACTCGAAGAACTGGCGAAGTTACTGGCTGCAGGCTTCATCATGGAAGTGCTGCATCCGGACTGGATATCTAATCCAGTCCTCGTGGAGAAAAAGAAGGACGAACCGGCGATAGTCAAGGTGTGGCGCATGTGCATTGACTTCACCAACCTGAACAAGGCGTGCCCGAAGGATCCCTTTCCTTTACCTCGGATTGATCAAGTGATCGATTCTACGGCTGGATGTGAGCTGTTGTCTTTTATTGATGCATATTCTGGTTTTCACCAGATCCCACTGAACACTGATGATCAAATAAAGACTGCCTTTATTACCCCGTATGGGGCGTATTGCTATCGTGTCATGTGTTTCGGTTTGAGAAATGCCGGGGCAACTTATCAAAGGTGTATGCAGAAGTGCTTACACTCTCAAATGGGCAAGAATGTGCAAGTGTATGTTGATGACATTGTTATCAAAACTAAAAAGAAGCATACTCTCATCGAAGACCTCGAAGAGACATTTGCAAACTTAAGAAAGTATCGGTTGAAACTTAACCCGGACAAGTGCACCTTTGGTGTCCCGGCTGGAAAATTGCTCGGTTTCCTCGTATCGAGCCGAGGTATAGAAGTTAACCCGGCTAAGATCCGAGCTATCGAAAGAATGAAGTTGCCGAACTGTTTAAAAGATGTGCAGAAGTTCACGGGATGCCTTGCATCTTTAAGTCGGTTTGTAAGTCGGCTAGGAGAAAAAGCCTTACCATTGTATCAACTTATGAAGAAAAGTACCAGTTTCACTTGGACCCCGCAGGCGGACGCGGCGTTCAATGAGCTGAAGAAGATGTTGTCCACTGCTCCGGTGTTGGCGTCCCCTTTGCAGAATGAACCGATGTTGATATACATTGCGGCTACAAACCGGGTCGTAAGTGTTGCAGTGGTGGTGGAGCGAGACGAAGGAGGCAAATCGGTGCAGAGACCAATCTACTACCTGAGCGAGGTGATATCCACGTCGAAGCAAAACTACCCCCACTACCAGAAGATGACGTACGGAGTATACCTGGCGGTTAAGAAACTGAAGCATTACTTCCAAGAGCATCCCATGACGGTGGTATGTGATGCTCCAATCTCGGAGATCATCGGATGCAAGGACGCAACTGGGCGAGTTGCCAAATGGGCGATCGAGGTATCTCCATATACTCCGCATTATGAAAGGCGAGATGCAATCAAGTCGCAGGCGCTACCGGACTTTTTATGCGATTGGGCCGAGATGCAATATGAGCCGCCCTTGCCGGACTATAATTATTGGAAGATGCACTTTGATGGGTCCAAGACCAAGGTCGGATTAGGTGCCGGCATAGTCCTAACCTCGCCGAAGCAAGACCAGTTGAAGTATGTGCTGCAAATCCATTTCTCGGCGTCGAACAACGTGGCGGAGTATGAGGCCCTGATCCATGGGCTCAAGGTGGCAAAGGAGATAGGGTCCGGCGTATAGAATGCTTCGGCGATTCAGCTTTGGTGGTGCATCAATCCACCGGCACTTGGGATGCATTGGATGCGAACATGGAGTTGTATCGGTTTCATGTGCAAAAGGTGTCTGGGTTCTTCGAAGGATGTGAGTACAAGCACATACCTCGGGGAGAATGAAGCCGCCGACGTATTGTCTAAGCTCGGTTCATCCAAAGAACCGGTGCCACCGGGGATAGCACTGAACCATTTGAGAACTCCTTCAATCAAGCCCTCGCCTGACTCTGAGTCAATTTTCTTACCGCCAAGTTCGGAGTCTGAGCCATTCCTATGGAGGTAGACGTCGGATGCGTTTGGCCGGACTCGGGGACTGCTTCGCAGTATCCGAGGAATGATGAGCTTTCCTATGGAGATAGATGGTGGGAACTTCGGGTCTGACCCGGGGACTTCGCACCAACACTCGGGGACTGGCCGAGCAATGGTGGAGGAAATCATGAAGGAGATCATGGCGACCGAACCAATGGAGATAGATGAGAGGCTTTTTCCTCTGCATCCAGTGCCGGAATGGGCGGAGCAGATCATGAACTTCATAGCCGATGGAAGTTTGCCAAGTGATACAACCGAGGCAAGGAGAATCCAGAGGAGAGCTAAGGGATACACCATCATCAACAAGGAGCTATACAAGAGAAGTGTGACCGAGGTGTTGCAAGGTGTGTCGAACCAGCTGAAGGCAAGGAGATGCTTTTAGAGATCCACCAAGGAGAATGTGGACATCATTGCAGCACAAGAGCTCTGGTGGCCAAGGTGTTCCGGCACGGGTTCTATTGGCCCACCGCCAATGCCGATGCAGAAGATATAGTTCGGAAATGTGAAGGGTGCCAAAGGTTCGCCAAGCAGCAGCACATGCCAGCTTCGGCGCTCAAGACCATTCCTATCACGTGGCCCTTTGCAGTTTGGTGTCTGGACATGGTGGGAGAATTCAAGCCAGCCCGAGGCAATATGACTCACATACTGGTGATGGTGGACAAATTCACTAAGTGGATCGAGGTGAAGCCAATCCGAAAGGTGGATGGTCATACGGCAGTGACCTTTTTGAAGGAAATAATCCTGAGATATGGATATCCTCATAGTATCATTACAGACAACGGCACGAACTTTGCTGTCGGAGAGTTTGCTCGGTTCTGCATGAGTAAGGGAATTCGACTTGATGTAGCCTCGGTGGCTCACCACAGGCTAATGGGCAAGTAGAAAGGTCAAATGCATTGGTATTGGCCGGAATCAAAGCTCGGCTAATAGAACCACTGTTGAAAACACCGGGGTGTTGGATCGATGAGATACCAGCAGTTCTGTGGGGTCTAAGGACCACACCGAACAGATCAACTGGCTATACGCCATTTTTCATGGTCTATGGGGCCGAGGCAATGCTGCCAACCGACATTGAATATGATGCGCCCAGAGTGGCAATGTACACAGAAGCCGAGGCTAAAGAAGCTCGGGAAGATGCTGTAGATTTGCTTGAGGAAGCAAGAGAATTGGCCTTATCTCGGTCAGCAATATATCAGCAGGGTCTCCGACGCTATCAAAGCCGGCATGTAAAACCCCGAAAGTTTAATGAAGGAGACCTAGTGCTGAGGCTTGTGCAGCGCAGTAAAGGTCGGCACAAGTTGTCACCTCCATGGGAGGGACCATACATTGTGAGCCGAGCTCTGCACAATGATTCATACTATCTTATAGATGCACAGGAACCAAGGGGAGATGGGCTGGATAGACCGATTCGGAGCTTCAGCGTCCATGGAATGTAGCTCTACTCCGACCCTTCTACTGTTGAAGGAATATAATGTATGTACCTCGGCTGATCTTTAATAAAAACTTCGGCACCTCGAGAGTGAGCTCGGGGACTGCCTCGCTCTTATGATTGCATGTTTTTTTTGTTCGTACTCTTTCTTCGTTCGTATGCCGAACTATTTTGAACCTCGTCTCAAACTTCAAGTACTGTATGCTATGTAACTAATCTTGTGACTCGACTGACGAACGCCAGCATGGCAGTCAAGAGCAAAGACGAAAGAACATGGGAAACATGAAAATGAACTCGGGGACTCGGTCCAAAAAGACAGTTCGGCATATGTCGTTTACTAACCCCTGTTTTTACTTCTTTTTTATGTCGGATGACTTTGAAACATACCTCGGAATTTACCAAGTACTGTATGCTATGAACAACAATCTTGTGACTCGACTGTCGAACGCCAGAATGGCAGACAAGAGCAAAGAATGCCAAATATAGTAAACACGAAAGTAAACTCGAGCAATCATTCAAAAGGATTCGACATAAAGCTTAGAAAAGCATGGTTCGATGAGCATAATAGTAATAGAGGTAGCAAAGGAACTACTTAAGTTTGATTACATCTGCGTCCCGGCATACCGGGGATTTAATGAAGTTTTTTGGCCAAGCATAAGTTCAGGTCGAGGCATCAGGAATTACGTCGGCAACAGCCGAGGCAGCAGGGATTTCGTCCGGAGCCGAGGTAGCCTGGGAAGTGCTGGCAACGTCGGCAGTAACCTCGGCGTCAGGTTGTGGAGAAGCCTCGGTTTCTGCTTCGCGGGTTTCACCGTCGTCACCTTGCTCGGCCTCGACGTCGGATTCTGTTTCGTATTCCTCTCTTCTGGCTCGTAATCTCGGCGTCGGAGTAGGTGTCTCCTTCGCTCAAGTTCTTGTGTTGGCATATCCAGCGAAGAAGGCAGCCATCTTTTCGCGGCGCTTGATGAGAATTGGGTCCGAGGACCAGGGCGAGCCTCGGCGAAGAGTGTCCATCTTTTCGAGGTCAATCTTCTCGCACCAAGTCATGATGAATTTGAGAGCGGCATCAGCTCCAGCGCGAGCTGAAGATGAACGCCACTCTCGGAGTCTTTGTTCGGCTTCACGAAGCTTGGCGGCGAGCTCGGGTAGTATTGGGAGCATCGGCAAGAGGCCATAAGGCTCGGAAAGCAGACAGACCTGCGTCGAGGAGTTCGGACCCAATGGTTTCAAGGGATGGATCCGAGCTTTGATGGCCACGATGTGGTCCTCAATGGTCCAGTCGGGGTTCGTCTCGTTACGCCTCTTCCTGTGCTGAGCAGTGATATTGCGGGCCGAGATTTGGGTGTAGGTGAAGTGCTCTGCAGAAGGATAGCCTGTTAATAATGAAAGAAACAGTTCGGCAAAGAGCCAGTAACGTTGAGGACAAAGCAAGGATAAGGGGGGCAAGAAGCTTACTGTCCATTTCTTGGTTGATGCGTTCCAGCGTCGGGAGGAGCTGGTTAACCGAAGCTTGAAGGGCTTCATAAGCCTCGGTGGCCGAGGTGGCGCGGGCCTCGGCTAACTGGAGCGCATTCTCATGTTCCTTGGCGGCATCCTCCCGAAGTTTCTTCTCTGTTTCAACAACACTGGCCTTTTCCGCCTGCAGCTGCTCTTTTCAGACGTCCGCAGCTCAGTGATGCGCTTCAGTTCCTTTACCAGACGAGCTACCTCGGCTTTCTCTTGCGCTAGCTGGTCATCCGAAGTTTTCTTCGCTGCAAGGACGGCCTTGTGCTCGTCGTGGAGTTTCTTGTGGTCAAACAGGAGGGTATGGAAGATATCCGTGCGAACGTTCATAGCATTCTGCAAGGAAGAAAAATATAGCTCGGTTAGAAAGGCTATACCTCGACAAGAGTCTCGGGGACTCGGAGTCAACTCTTTGGGAAAATGTTGCCGGGGTATGCCTCGACAGGAGTCTCGGGGACTCGTACCCGAGGTGCATGCTAAAGTGAGATAAAAATGGATTGGATACGTCGGATGAAAATGGAGAGTTAAGATTCAAGCCAAACAATTTTAACTCCGGCGGAGCGTCAATAGTTTACCTCGAATCTCGGGGACTGGAGATGGTGGATATTAGAGAGATACTGCATGAAAGTAAAGAAAGTGGAACTTACGTTGACAGCTCGAGTAGCAAGCAAAGCAGAAGTTTGCATTTCAAGCATGCGTCGGCGCAGGTGCTGCTCCCAGCAGGATGCTCGTCCCCTTGGGTGGTCAAGGAGGCAGAAGAGACCTCGTCCATGTCTGCAGAATTCCAGTCTGCGTTGTAGTGTTCCAAGGAGCCGAGGCTCTGGTCACTGTCAGTGCGCAGAGGAGGAAATCCCCACGGTCCGCCCTGCTCGATGCCCCTAACCGAGGCCTCCAAGGCCAAAGTAGCCTCGGAGCTTGAAGCAGGCCGGTTATCCAATATAAGAGATGCCCTCCGAGCATATTCTTCGGCCGGAGGGGCAGTCTCATCAATGGGTGCGGCGAATGGAGGAATTCGGCGTGTCGCCGGGGGAGGAGACCTCGGTTGCATCCTTGAGGGAGAAGAGATAGTCAGGGTGCCAGACCCAGATGTTGGTTTGGGGGTGACCTTAGACTTCACCGTCTCTTTTTCTTTCTCCTTGCCCTTCTCCAACGGCAAGGTAGTCTGGCGAACTGGTTTTTGGGGCTGCTGCTTGGGCTGTTGCTTCTGCTGATGCTTCTGCTGTTGCTGCTGTTGGTTGCGGGCAGTCTGGCTGCGGGGGGAGAGTCGAGGCTCCGGCAAGGCGGTAGCCGGAGTTCTGGCGCGATTGGCATCCGTTTGAGGACGCGGAGAAGTCTGAATAGTGTACCTGTTTCGCTGGATTGGCCCGGTGGTGGGGTTCCCTTCCCCATGTCCAAGCATCGGAGATCTTGGACTTGGTGATAGCTCGGACTCGCCGAGCTACCGCGGCATTGTCCAGTGCAACGTGCGTATGTCGGGTGGGGTCATAAAGGCCGCTCATGTGGCAGATCTTGTGAGACCTCGCCTGGAGAGGGGAGACCCGGCGTTTCAGGAATGTGCAGGCCAGGTCGTCGGCCGTCAGGACTTTCCCGTCGTTCCCGGAGTCTTCCGGATCCTGCCATTTCGCAATGTACCCATGAATGGACTTGAGTTCGCCGGTGTGAGGGGGAGTGTAGTCCCAGTTGAGCTGTTCTGTAGGAGGGCTGAGGTTAAACGCCGGCAGGTTGAGGAGGTCCTCTTCGCCGGAGTTCTTCACATAAAACCACGTCCGGAGCCACTTGTGAACGGTGTCCGGAGTAGTGATACGTGGGAAGATGGAGTTTCGGCGAGGAGCTATGGTGGCAGCTCTGCAGGCGGTTAATTGCTTGGGCAGATCCTTGTTCTTTGGATCCGGGATCACTTGCCGCTTGAGTTGGAAGTAGCGCGAAAAGAGGTCTACCGTGGCTTCGAGGCCGAGGTATCCCTCAGAGAAGGAAACGATGCAGGAGAGAGTGGTGATGGCGTTGGCGGGGAGGTGATGAACCTGGAGTCCGAACTTGTCGAGGAAGCGTCGGAAGAAAGTACTAACGGGCAGTCCGAAGCCGCGCTGGAAGTGCGCGACGAAGACCACCCGTTCCCCTTGTTGGACTTGAGGCTCGAGATCGCCCTCTGGCAGGCGACACTCTACCCCGGCGGGAATCCGCCGAGTCGCCCTGAGCCACTGGATTTCGTCCGGAGTTACATCCAAACCTTCCCAGCCGGCCCGTTCTCCGACCTCCAGTTCGAGGTCTGGAACCTCGGGTTGTTCCGAAGTCTCAGGAGGAGACATCTCGGCAGAGTCAATCTGCAGAGAATGCGCAGAAGTTTAGCAAAGGAAAAAGGGAATCTGGAATCTAGTACAATATTTGGCTAACTCAGGAGGAGTTTGGTGCCTATCTTATGTGCATAGAGGCATATCTATGCTAGGCGAACATCTATCCGAGGCATGAAACCAATTTCTAACCCAAAAGAGAATGCGAGTAAGATCTACCGGAGGAGGTAAATGGAATTTTATTCAAGAACATATGAAGAACCAGAGCGCGAGGAGGAAGAAACCTAGAGCAATGCCTAGGGTGTCAAGAAAGGGAGTACATACCGTGAAAACGAGGTGTTGAAGGGCGGCGCCGGTGACGCGGTCGCGGTGGCGACGAAGGAGCTGCTCGTCGGCGGCGGCGGGAACGTGTTTCTTCTCAACTGGAAGCGGCGGCACTGGTCGCGATGGAGGCGAGACGGCGAGTGAATGAGGAAGAAGAGGGAAGCACTGCCCTAGGCCCGTATTTATAACCGCGGGCGGTAACTGCGCACTACCGCGCGGTTATCGGAGGGCGAGTGGGATCGTTTGTGCACAAATGCCCACGTGGCATGAAGATAGCGTGGACAAGCAGGCCACAGGATCGGTTGCAGGAGGCAAACCGTCGTGCGGCGTGGTTACTGGAGCGCGAAGCGGCGCAGGCGGGAAACCTCCGCTGACGTGGGTCGCGTGGTGGAAAGCACTCGAGTGCTTTGACTATCGTGGACCAGGAAGTGACGGATGGGACACGTGAACAGTGTTCTCTGACCGGAGTCAGTAAGGATGCAGGAATCGAGGAGTTGACGTCCGAGATCTTGGCGGATACTTCGGAAAAGCATTATGGCCCGAGGAACAGACCGATGGATTTCTCGGAGTATTGGTTCGGTAACATGCAAACATTGTAGCGCGTGTGGTTTCGGTTGAACCTGATGCGGCCTTTCATCCGAGGCTGCAAGACCACATCAGCTTCGGGGACTACTGTCGGGGGTTACCCCCGGGTAGGCTAAAGATGAGGTAAAGACATGTAAGGTTAAGGCTGTAAGCCGTCCGAGGTAACAATTAAGCAAAGACGCAGGAGGCGTCACCCGACGTAAGGTGTACGTCGGAGGAATCATCCGAGGTATGGCCTCCGAGGTATGAACCTTGGGGCAGTCGGCTAGTTACCACAAGAACAAGGTGTTATCTACCGAGGTGTAGGATCCGGAGTATCCCGAGCCAAGATGAAGCGTGGCCCGACGTATAAGTGACCGGCCAGCCGAGGTTAGCAGCAAGTATCGAGGCATGTCAGAGGAGTCACAGGTGCCGCAGAGCTCGTAGCCTGAGGCTTCAGAGGACGGCGAGGTCCGTCCACGGGTTTCCCGGAAGCTCGGGGGCCTAGGAGCTGACTTGGCTATTTCGGGAAAGGTCTACAGGCTAGACCATCGGCAGGCTAATGAAGTATGACCGGAAGAGGAAAGCTAGGCCTGGCTGGCCTGACAGTTCGGCCGTTGAGCTGGCAGGAGGCAGAGGCTTGTCTTCTACCTTTTGGCCATGCCATTGTCAGTTGTAGGCAGGGGTAAAAATGTACTTCGGCCTGTGTATATATGCAGCATCTCTACCTCCAGGGAGGAGGGCGGCGAAACCCTAGCTCATTCCCCCTTCATAGTTTCATCTTCCATCTAGAGCTCTCACTTGAGCAGCATCATACAGCTCGAGGAGCACCTTGTACCCGAGAACTACACTGATATATTGAGAGAGGAAAGGCAGGAGTAGGGGTTTTACTTCCTCACGAAGGCCCCGAACCTGGGTACATCACGGTGTCTTTTGAGTTCTTGGCTTTATTGGTTCTTGTTCATGTTCTCGTGGTTTCTTGCATGTTCTTGCTTGTGCACATCTTGAGTGCATAAACCCTCCCCGGATTCCCCCAACGACCATCCGGCCCCAACTAAGCCATACCCATGGCATCTGCCGTGATCCCACCACGACAATTCGTGACTAAGATATTCTCCACCGCGATCAGATCGTAGGTACTTTATCTTCTTATCATGTCTGTTCTCTACTTCATTCTGAAACTCTTGAATTTCTCAAAGGTTTCTGACTTTTGCTTCATCAAGTAAATATAACCATATGTACTTAAGTCATCAGTAAATGTCATGAAGTAAAGATAACCACCGCGCGCCGAAATGTTCAGAGGTCCACACACATCAGTGTGTATTATCTCGATCAATTCGGTAGCCTGTTCAACTGTACCGCCAAACGGTGTCCTAGCAATGTTTTCCATCAGGCAAGCCTCACATTGATCAGATGATTCCTCATCAAATGATTGCAACAACCCATCCGAAATAGTTGTTTCATTTGGCTCTTCCCGATGTGCCCAAGACGACAGTGCCAAGTGTACATATCATCTTTCACTACTTTCAGTCGTTTTGCATCAATGTGTAATGTGTCTTCTATCCTTCCAAGATTCAACAAACAGACCATCCACAAGAGGTGCTGATCCGTAAAATACTTTCTTATAATAAATCGAACATCCATTGTTCTCAAAATTAAAGAATATTCGTCACGTAAAAGTCATGACCCTGAAATGATGTTCTTACTCAATGTTGGTACATAGTAGCAATTACGCATTTCCAAAATGAATCCTGAAGGTAAATGAAGGCTCATGGTACCGTGGAACGATGATGCATGTAAAATGCATACATGAACTTTGCATTATTTTACTTATATTCCAATCATATTTGCATCATATAAGGGTTGTATCAATGTTTTATAATGATTTTGGGAATATTTCATAGTTTTCCCATTTATTTGGAATTAACCCTGTTTTCCAGAAAACATCTTTTTTAGTGTTTCAGACTTTCCGGGAGCTTCGGGACTCCAAAAAGGGCAAGGTCAGAGAGCACGGTTTAGAATTTTCGAGACGAACGCAATGGGCTGAAAATGAAGACCAGAAGCCCAACCAGATGGGAGATAGAGGGCCCCACACGGCCTTTGTACCTGGCCGCGTGGAACCCCCTCTTTTGGGCCTCGGAGCTCCGCTGCCGTTGATCTTTTCTCCACCGATCTAGTCGTGACCTAAAAATGCCTATAAAAATTGTCCCCCAACGTTTTCTAGAAGCAGTGCCGCCGAAACACAGAAACACCGAAAGAGAGATCTGGAGCTGCAGATTGGAGGGGGAAAACTCCGGCGGGGCACTGCTAGGGTGGTCTCCATCTTCTCCGACGACTTCTCCACCGTCTCCATGATGAAGGGGGAGTAGTCCACCCCCTGGATTTGGGTTTGTGGTGGTAACTTATGTATCTCTCCTCTCTTTGAGCTTCACTAATTAGTACCGTATGAGCTGCTGAACATGATTACGGTCATCTATGTAATTCCTATGGTGGATATTGTGGTATGAGATGATATATTGTTATGCATTTGCTGTTGTGTTAGAACTTTTATGACTTGTCATACTTTGGAGATATTTATGATGCATGTGATGGTTTGATTTATTCATAATGCCTTGTTTATCCTTATCATGAGGTGATTGACACCACCAAGTGTAGATAGATGAGAGAGATGTGGTCACACACACGAAATATAAATCATTGCACTAGTGTTTAGAATATTGTATGTAGTACGGGATGGCCGATGTGACACGGCATAGGTATTGAGTGACACAGTACCGCCCAACATCCTTTATCTGGGGGTAAAAAGAAAGAGTATGATGTGGGAGTGAGAGCAACCACGCTAGCCTTACGAGGGTGACCTAGCAACACAAATGAGTACTTCTTTCAACTATGTGTTTTAGGACATATAGCTGTTATAAAAGCTACCATTAAAACATGACAATTGTGTATACTTTATCTATAACATGATATCACCGTAGATGAGAGAGAGGATTAAGTGAACCCATGAACCCATGTCCATTGTTCCTATAAGAGAAAACCTTTGTCTTGTCCTCTTGCATAGAAGAGGATTAGGACACTTTTACATTCTTGTTTTGTTACATTAAACTTCCATCCATTAAATCAACCACCTTGTTCTTTAAACTTGCTTAGTGCATAATCAACTAAAACTTGTGACACTTTAGTTGTAGGGAATAGATAACTTTTCCTTCTTACTCCTGCGGATCGATAACTTACTTCCACATTGAGAGGTGCTACAGTGATCCCTGCTCTCGGGGGTTATCAAACGAACACTAACTTGCATTTCGTTTCCAACCCTCGTGTACACTTCTCCTGAATTTAACATCCTGTTGCAGATACGTGCAACAGACCCGGTGTTAAAGATCCATGAATCACTGTGAGGTCCGGTTAAATACACATCCAACACACAACTTTTGGATTTCCAATCCCTAAATCTTCCACTATGTTGAGATCTCCTTCCTCCATATCTTGTGATGCTTTGTTGGTTGAACCAACCCTTTTGCAGTTTTTAATCTTAGCTTCCGCTATGACTAATTTCCGAGTAAGCTCATCCATGCTTATGTTACTACCAATCAAATTTGAATTTTGAATATACCCGCCATAAAACCTAGATCTTCCTACTTTTGTTTAAGACTAATCATCTTTGCCAAGTGATCGTTGAGCGAGCCCTCCATGTTCAACTTACAACTGAAGAGAAGTTTAGTGATTGTGTAACATGCAATTTTAACTTTCTTGCTGATCGTTGGCACGTAAAAGCGATTCTATACACTGCAGCCCACACACACCGATTCAAGTTTCTGACAAGTTTTCCTTTGAATCGACGCAGCGCTGTGGCCGGTCTAAGCTCGTCTGACAATCTCTTGCACGACCATACCTTCCCAAGTCGCCGATCTTGATATCGTCAATCAGGCTTTGAAGTCAACAGCATGGCCGATGCTCCCATGTAATTGCTATCAATATCTGAAAACCACTCTAGATTCTGATCTTTCAATGCGCGAAAACGCACATTTTTTAGAAAATGGGGTGTGGTTTCTAGGAATTCATCAAAATGATGCACACAAATACCGTAATTATTAAAGTCTAAAATATATCAAACTTTACAATTCATGGATCACACAACATGGCAACAAAATTCAACCACTTAAAAACACTCTATTCATCTAGTTAATCTCTTATGATGTTGCCACCCACCCCGGTGGAAAGAACTCCTACGACCATCATCATTCGAATATATTCTGAATCAATACGACCACGTTGCTCCGCAGGGACAAATGACCACATGCCGATCTAGTAAGTGACATTGTTGATAACCTGCAAATAGTGAATAGAAGAAGCTTTGTCATAGTTAATTTCATTACAAAATTCCAAATAGCCAAATCTAATCAGCTCTTTGGATGTCTTATGCACTCCATTTAACAACTACCTAACAGGTTGGCTACACTAGTATGCACCAAGTGCCAAATATCATGAGCAAATGGGTATTTCATAAATAGGTGTTCAACAGATTCATCGACATCACAGAAAACATATTTCTTGCACCAACCCTTTTTTCCTAATTAAATTATCTTTTCTCAATAGTTCCTTGCAATGTAGAAACCACAGGAAAATTCGGATCTTAAGGGAGAGTTTCAGCCTCCACGAGTACCTCCGTATGTATCTTGTATGCCTATTAAGCCTCTCCGCATAATAAAATTTAAAAAACGTGCATGCTTGTTCTCTAGTGCGTTGGTGCTGCAACCGTTTATTTTAGGCTTCAGACCTCCTCGATAAAATGGTGGGTACATAAAGTGTTCCGAACAAATCCTTATTTTCTTTTGAAATGAAGAATAACCCCACCATCTGCATCGTCACGATTCACACAACTTTCTTTTATTAATAAAAGGGAAACAAGAAACCACCAAATCCTTAAAATCCTTAAAAGGAAATACATCAATCAGTCGGAAGCCAATGTGGAGGCGATAACTTGATACACTTAGAAGCATAATGAAGGATGTGGTCCAATTGGAGCCAAGTGTCGGGATCTCACACACAACACACATCATAAAAAACCGGAGACTTCCCACCTAACCGCCCAATAGCAAGCCGGGAGCATAAACCGGTCCAGCAGACACTATGCACACTCAGAAGTCGCTGTCGCCGTCTTCGTCAACCCATTTTCAGGAGAGATCCACCTACTATCTTGCCATGCTTGCCAGTGATGCCATCACGTGTCAGACAACACCACCGTCCTACGCACGTCCATAAAAAGCATCTGCCATCGAGACTCCATTGCGGCATGCAGTCGAGACCCGCCGCCGTCGACACAGTAGATGCCACGCGGCACCACCTCTTTCCACTGGTCCCCCCCAAGCTAGGTCCAACTCCCAAACGTTGCCCCAAGGAGGAGAGCGACGAAAGGCACCCAACATCTGACCCGGAATACACATGTTTAGCGTTTCCCCCGAATCGATTTGGGCAGCAGCGCGGACTCCGTCACCGAAACCTTCAGCAAGGATAGGATGCCCGCGGGCGTCGCCGTCGACGGCTCCAACTGGAGCACAAGCGCCCAACGACCTGCCTTAATCCAGAGCGGCATGTCTACCAAGCCTGCCACGACCATCGACAGTCGGTTGTTGCCGCGTGGTCCCAAGACCTATCAACAAGAAGGACTGACGTGAGCCGAGACCAGCTGCACCGTGTGGAGGCGACAACCAGCACCACATCCCCCGCTGGCCGACAACGCAAGGCCACGCCCGGCCAGAACCGGTCGTCGCCGCCTCTGATGCCGCACTCCTCTCCCAACACCGATGGGCAGAGATACGCGCCAGGCCGGAGTACACCGGCACCCCACGCACTGGAGTTCTCCAGCCGACCGCCGCGAAGAGGGCAGTAGGTTTGCATCTAGGTTCGGCGCCACTCTACCCAAGTGGTCGTAGCCACCATCGCCGAATCAGGGCAATCGCCCCAGATTATCACAACCTGCGTTGCCACAAGAGCAGAGACCTAGCCATCGCCGTCCGCTCCCTGGGCTTTGCCGGACAGCCTTCTCAAGCGGCGACGAGGGAGGTGGAGGCGATGGAGTGGGGTGGTGGCGAGGGTGAATGGGATTCCCCTGTGCGGCCTAGAGAGCCGCACATGATCGAGTTAGGTTAAGTTGCATATGATAATACTCCTTCATTTCTAGAGGGCCACAACTGGCCTTGTAAATTCGTCAGTTGAGAGTATCATCATCGAGAACAACCACCTCCTCTCACTAGGCTCCTGGACGCAGCTGACTGGCGATTTCCGCTTCATGCAGGCAAGTACCTGCAATCCAAACCGAGGACGGGTATTTGGGGTTATCTCACCCTTGTTTCTCCCTTTTTGCCTCCATTATGACATGCGGCATTTGATGACGGAATGGCGCCAAGAGTACTTCGCTGCTAACAAAGAGCACCTGCTCGTTGATGGTCGACGTATCCATCATCGTATGGCGCCAAGAGTCCTCCACCCCACACAAAGAGCACATACTCTCGTTGTTTGTTGACATATGCCAATGATGGAGCAAGTCCGATAATTAAGGGCAGTTTGATTGTCGAGCAAGTCTCCAAACAAAATCCTTCTGCGTCGGAGGGAGTGCAAGCTTCCATATGGAAGTCCAACCCTTCTTCTCATCATCTATATTGGAAGATCCTACTTTATTGTCAAGCCACAATTTGTATTTTAGTCGCGTCATCCTGCACTAGAACAAGAAGTGGCTTTTATACCGGCGAAATTTTGTGGTAGAGTGGCAGTTTTTCTCGGCTAAAACATTTTTTAACACATAAGGTGTAACCCAGTAACGTGGTAAAACTATGTGGATTAACAATCTACCAAGTTCACAAATACATGGTAGATGGTTTGCTCATGCATCAACCACGAAAAAGGCCACTGTGATAGATGCAGATAACATACACGTGGAAAACTTCTTTAATATTACTGTCACACCATCATCTCTTTTACAACGTTTGGTTTGTATAAATAAAGTGGGTCGGCTCATTAAAATTAAGTGGGCTTGCCCGTTAAGGTTAATTGCGTTGGCATCCTAAATGACAAAAACGTACCGTTTGTCCTCAAAAAAAAAACGTACCGTCAACAAAATATTTTGGCCCGGCACCGTTCCACCAAAAATTGTTCGTTCCATGGGGAAGCATAGTAAAATTACACGAGAAAATCAAACCCCAAGAGTAGGTTTTGGTGGTGGCCTATTAGCAGCCTAGCACTGTGTCAGTTTAGTTCCAGCCACATTGTGGCATTTCGGGCCAACGAAGTCGAGATTGGGCCAAAAAGTTATAACTGGCCCGTTGACAACCTTTTAGTGTAGCATATTCATTTCGTTGTTGGAGGCGAAACCTATATGCCGCCCTCAGGCGCGCGCAGCGTTATTGGGCCGGCCCAATAGCACTACTCTACAGCTAAAAATCTCTACTATATAATATGGCCAGAGGAGGTGTTGGTACGTCATGTATAAAAGACGGATATACCCTCCCACCAAATTGCATATTACAACATATGCCACCGATAAGTGATATTATGATCGGTTCGGTATTTCCGAGAGAAAAAACAATCTTCGACTCCACAACCCGCCTCCCCATCCTTTCCTCGAGCTCGCCGGAGTCACCAGCTCCCATCCTCCGGCCCCAAATCCTCCGCCGGCAGCTCGCCCCGTCGACGACGCGGAAGTGGATGCGGCCCCAGCACGCGCGCGCCAGCCCCAAATCATCCAGCAGCGGCGGCGGCCCGCCCCGTCGACGACGCGGAGGTGGAGTGGACGCGGCCCCGCGCACCAGCCCCAAATCATCCGGCTGCGGAGGAGGTGGTCATCCTCGATGCGAACGTGGTGGCGTCGTGCTGGCTGCCTGCTCTGTGCACCCACCCACCGACGCCGCCGCGCTGCTCGTCCCCCAACCCTAGACGGCCGATTCCTCATCGTCGCCACACGAATCGAGTACCTGCTCGCTGCCGCCGTCAGGAGTCTGAACCCGCCCCTGCTCTTTGTTGAAGCCACGAGTTCTACGCCATCTCCAAGAGCCAGGCGGCGGAGCTACGGTATACTCGTGGCCTTGTACCGACTCTCGAGCTCCACAGCGAGCGCCTGCTCGGTTTCCAGCCCGACCCCGACTAGCAAGGATGCGATGGTGGGGATGGGGAGAAGAAGAGCACGGAGGATCAGCAAGAGGTGGACTCGAGGACGGACGAGGAGTTCAAGATCGGGGAGTTCCAGGGTCGTGAAGTCCCCCGTCCAGGTTGCTGCCGCCATATTCCCCTACCAGGTCCGCATCTCCACCTCATGTACTGTTGTGAGCTTCCCTCTTTGCATTATTTTTGCACTTTTCAGATTCTTGAGTGATGATTTTTTCTTCAAGTTCTTTCCCAGAGTCTAATTGACGATTATTGTTAATACATGGCTACAATCACAGATTGAGGATTAACGCCTCCCTTTGCATAGTGGTCTCCACTCTCCAGCCTCAACTACTCTCAAGGTACTGCATCCACCAGCGAGAGCCTCCCCTTCGTGCTTGACACCCCCACTGCCTTGTGAATAATTTTTAAATTGACTGTCATGTGTTTATCAGAATGCTTCACACAAAGACAGATGATTTCCGATGAGCATCATTCTCCTTTTCTCAATTGCTGAAAATTAATACCAGTGCGCCATGTCTTATATGCAGATATTAAGATTGTTTAAGTAAGACTTGGAATAGAATAAAAGGATGGGGAGCTATCAGTTTCATTCCGATGGTGAGTCCAGTTGTTGGCATGCCCTTTTGTCTTACAAGAATTTGACTAAATAACACACCTTTGTCAAATATTTCTTTGTTGTATTAGTCACTTGGATCTTGGTTCCTTATAATTTATCTTGCTATCAATATGTTTTCATGAGTCCTGTGATGTTTATTTATGTTATCTGATCTGAGCTTCACATAAGTTAACTCTATGGAATTTACTATCTTTCTTGTGTAATTCAGAAATGAAGAAATGAGCTTCACAGTATGAATCATTTTTTACATATTCTGTAAGTTTGGTTCTACACGAAATGAACATTGTACTGCTCGGTTGCTCCTGCTTCTTCATGATACTTATGTGATATGTGTACTTTCAGGGTGGTTTTGTTCTCCATCGCCTATTCCAAAAGAAAGTGCAGGAAACTTAGTGCTCGACGCTGTAGGAAATTAAAGTCCCAATGTGAGCAGAACTATGTAACAGGCCTGTTAAATCTTAATTATCATTCTTCAACAATCTATCAAAGTTGTTAGCTCCAGTTGCTGACCTCCTATGGTTTATGTTATCGAAAATTAAATATGAACGATGCAAACTGTATTTTTCATCTATTTTCTTGGGTGTGAAACTTGCTTCTTTTCATTTTGGATATTGTTCATTTGTTGATCCAGTTATATTTATCGTTTGTAGACGGCTTCCCTTGCCAAATATGTCCAGGCTCTTGTGAATATGGAAGACCCTATTAATGAGATACCGAAAAGAACAGAGGTGAATGCTTGTATTACCAATACACTATGGGAGATCCAAAGGTAAAACGCTTCCATGTCTGAACCAATTTGTTTGCGTATTGAAGTTGCCGACGGTTTGGTTCTCGTGAAAACATCATTTCCTTTTGACCCCGACTTGATGCCTTGGTCTAGATTTATTTAAGGTGTTCTTCACTTACTTATTTATTTATAATTCGTCTGCTTTGCATTTGATTTGTACAATTATACTAAGCAGGTTGGTTTGAACAGTATTGTTTTGATTGCATCTTCAGTCATTCAAGTGGCGATGGTCTTATCATAAAATGTGGAAAAGAATCGATGGGATCAAACACAACATTACATAAGGTATAACTTGTGCTATGTTGCAGCTTTTCTATTGTTACAATCTTATAGGTCGAACACACGGTGGAATTCAGACTCGGGTACATTAACCAACGGCAGCAGCAACCTGGGCATTCTTCCATGAAGTAGCACATTAAGCCCAAAATTTGCGGGATCTATTAAGTTTTCTCTAGAACATAAAAAATCTAAACCATGTGGTCCATTTTGAATCCTGGAGTAACAAAGTCTGAAGGTTGTGACGAAAAACTGAAAGCCATGTAGCATTTACATATAGTATACTGCCAAGGGTGAACTAGCAGAATGGTTTTTACTAAATCTGAAACTTCAGACTGCCTATTCTAAATTGCAAATGATCATTTTATTCTAAGGTATTCTAAAGTTCTCCATGAAAATATATGGACCACATCAATTCAACAGTCAGTACATGTATGTGAACTTTGTCATCTTTTCCCAGCTCGGGTTATGTGTACTTATGTCATTATGTGTAGCATATAACATCATACTAATGGGTCTGATGTGTTTTGTTGTAGGCTATAGCGGGAGAGGACATACGATGGTGGTTAGTGTCTGACAATGGTCGCAAGGTAGTCAAACTTGGGCTTGTTGTTCATGTTTGTGGATAGACATGTTCTGATCCATGTCTCCAGATATTATTTTGTCTCCTACGGGGACGAGTTTGACAAAGACAACCTATGCATCAACCTGGCGGAGACGTGTTGCCAGAGTAGTGGAGCCAGTCTGGGTGCTTGCTGGTTACCATGATAGAAATCTGTTTGTTGGTAGAGGGGGCACACGTTTACATTGTAAACATCAGGGTGCGTGGGTGGGATGGTAAGCTAAGTTCTACAAGAGCAAGGGCGAGGGGCAAGTCTACTTCTTTTCTAAGTATGACTCCGGGTATGCAGTGAAGAGCTAGCCGTGGCAGACTTCATCAAGGATAGTGCACTTCAGTTGGTAATTTTTTTTTGAACGATCAATTGGTAAATAATTGTTTTGTGTATTGTTTAGTCTATGTTGTAAGGAAAATGATGTTAATTTGTATTTTAATAGCCAATGGGTCGAATTTGCTACTCTTATATGCATCATCTCACATATTCACGTCGCGTTCTATTAATTAAACATTCAAGGCTACTCTATTTCTTGAGAAGTGATTCAAGTTAGTTCTATATGGGAGGAATGTGTACTTTATTTCTTCCGGATACACTTTTTTTAGAAAGCGATGTGGTCAACTTGTAGGGTGACTTGTGTGCGTCAAACATGATTTTGGTGTCATGGTATATAAGGCGGTAAGGCCTCCTAAGGCGTAGGGGGGAGCGCCTCACCGCCTAGGCGCTTAAAGCGTAAGGCGAGGCGACACCTTAGAGCTAGGGGAGTAGAGGCCCAAAAGCTTAGCCGGAGAAGGGGAGGTCCGCCAATGAGGGCGAGGACGATATTTGATGGAGGAGGAGTCGGCAGCCTGAGAGGAGAGAGCTCCTCTCTCTTATATCGATTCTGTCACAGGTGTGCTCCCCACCCTCTTACAGATCGATTTCACATTACTTTGCCCCCCCCCCCCCCCCCCGCCCAAATTTTTTCCCCATCCTGGCTAGAGCTGCCCAGTGAAAGCTCTCTCTCCTTTCTCTATCTCATATCGATTCTTGTCCAGGTGTGTTCCCCACTCTCTCTCAAATCGATTTCACCTTACTTTGCGCCCCAATTTGCTTCCCATCCCGCCCAATTTCGGTTTCCCGCTCCATTTCCGCTAGAGCTGCTCAGCGAGGTCGAAGGCGTCCAAAATCGACCGGAGCGACGCCTTCCCTGCGATGGTGACGACTTGGACGCCTCATATGTCCAATCTGGACGACTTAGACATGAAACTAAGCCGAGAAGGACGCCTTGCCATCTCTAGGTGCTCCGACGCTTAAGCGTCGACTAGGCGACACTATGGAGACGCCTTAAAACCCATGTTTGGTGTATTATCAATTTTCTTATACACATGATTTTGGACGTGATTCACAAGGGGGAAAAACAAGTGGTACGTGATTGTTGTACTTCTCGCAAGTAAGGTTTAGGGGCCTAAAGGTTCATGAATTACAATTATTTTAAACATTGTTTCTCTGCATAGTGCATAAGTTTGTTATCTCGTAGCAACGCACAGGCATTCAACTAGTAGGTTTAATATCGCTGCGGCCGGGATTCAGAACTCGCTACCTCCTCCCGTAAGCACAGTGCACTAACCAAAGCGCTACGCCGATGTTTACGTTTGTAGATAATTATTCCTCGCTTTATTTCTTTCCAGTTCTGGGTTTCGGATTTCTTTATCTCTTTCTTTTTTCTTTTCCGTTTTATTCTTTCTTTTTTATGTTTCCTTTTTCTGTTTCCGTTTTATTTTTCTTTTCCAGTTTTTGCTTTTATGTTTTCTTTTTCGGTTTATTTTTTGTTTCTTGTTTTTCTAGTTCACTTGTTCCTTTTCCTTTTTATGTTTTAATTTTCACTTATTTGTTTTTCAAATTTTGGGAAATAATTATTTTAAAAAATGGTTCTGATTTTTCGAAAACGGTTCCGAACCGAAAATTTGGTTTCGGTTATTGAAAATGGTTCCTTTTTGAAAATGGTTTTGAATCAAAAAATGATTTATTTTTCAAATGACTCCGAATTGAAAAATGGTTCCCATTTTTTAGAATGGTTTCGGTTTTTGAAAATGGTTCTGATTAATCAAAAATGGTTCCGAATCGAAAAAATGATACCTTTTTCAAAATGGTTCCGACTCGAAAAAATGTTTGCTTATTTTGATTGGTTCATTTTTTGCAAAATAATTATTTTTAAAAATGTTTTGATTTTTTCAAAAAAAATGTTTCCGACCGAAAAATGTTTGCTTTTTTAGAATATGGTTCTGAACCAAAAAAATGTTTCGATTTTTTGAAATGGTTCCGAATGAAAAATAATTTTGATTTTCGAAAATGGTTCCTTTTTTAAATGGTTTCGACGAAAAAATCTTCCATTTAATAAAATGGTTCTGATTTTTCGAAAATTGTTCCGAACCGAAAAAATGTTCCTTTTTAAGAAAGGTTCCGAACCAAAAAAAATGGTTCTGATTTTTGAAAATGGTTCCGATTTTAAAAAATGGTTCCTTTTTGAAAAAAATTCAGAACCGAGGAAATAGTTTCTTTTTGAAAATGTTTAGGAACCGAAAAAATAGTTCCTTTTTAAAAATAGTATCAAACGGAAAAATGGTCCCGAACCGAAAAATGGTTCTTTTCAAAGATTGTTCCGAACCGAAAAATGGTTCCGATTTTTGAAAAAGCTTTCTTTTTGAAAATGTTTCCGAACCGAAAAATGGTTCCAAACGAAAAAATTGTTCCGAACCGAAAAAATGGTTCCGAACCAAAAAATGGTTCCGATTTTTGAAAATGGTTCCGAACCAAAAAAAAATGATTCCAATTTTGAAAATGGTTCCAAATGTAAAAAAATCATTTTTAAAATGGTTCCAAAAATATGAAATTGTTCATTTTTTAGAAACGATTCTACTTTGAAAATGGTTTCAAACTAAATCTTGTTCTATTTTTTAAATGGTTCCAAATTAAAAATTGTTCATTTTGAAATTATACTAATTTGCTAAAACGTTATGTATATTTAAAGCGTTTTTGTACTAGTTTGACAAGAACTTGCTCGAGCCTACTTGGCTTAGACCAGCTTCAAGCGAAGCTTAGGTCCCAGGGTGATTCCTGCATCCAGCAGTTGATTTTTTCGCGGTCTGTTTCGTACGTCGAATGAAAATGGGCCGGCCCAAAAATAGACTACGTAGGCGTCGCTAGGTTCAGCGACGCTAACGGGCGCCATATATCACCGCCCTTGTTGGACGTCCTCCTCCGGGCGACGGACCTACTCCATGCACGGCTTACCGGGAAAGGGATCGCAACCGAGGCGGCCCACCACGTTGTCCACCCACTAGAAGTTGCCACAGTGGGAACCCATCTCAGAGAAGCTCCACCTAGCTCGTGCGGAGTTGGCGACCTCCTTCTCGAACTAGCCACCACTCTCGGACGAAAATCAGAGAAGGGTAGCTTCACAACTCAGGTGCTAGAACTCGAGAACCATGAAGCGGCCGCCGCCCCAAGATGGGCACAACCAGTGCGGTCGGAGCGCTCAACGCTCTCTAGGCCATGACAAGTGCACAAGTCCACGTCGCACCGTTTGAGGAGGGGCAACATTTGAGGACGAGGAGGCCGAAGGGTCAGAGGCGAGGACACATGGTATGTTGTGCCTGGCAGTAGGGTCTGTCATGACGGGGCAGACACTCGGGTGGCGCGGCAAGCACGGGGATAGTTGGTGGTCGAACTGGACGAGGGCCATACGACAGATCACAACGGTGATGTGTGCTCCCTAGGTCATGCAAGTTCACGACCGCCACGACCACGAGTGCTACGGTGGCCACTGCTAGCTCCAATGTCCAGCTGACACAGTCAGCCGATGCACCAGGGGTTCAGATTCGCTGACGTTGTGAACCAACGTCATTGGCTGACTTTGGCCTCTCATCCACCATGCATTTTTCATCCAATGGCTGCTGCTCATCTTAGCTCTCTCAGTGCAAAAGACCAAGCCCGATGCATGTTTAGCAGTGGATAATGCAACTAGGCACAATAAAAACGAGCGCCCATGAAATCTGTACTAAAACAGAACGCCCAGATTGAAGATTTATGCAAACAAAACAGCACTAAAACAATGTCTATCCATGAAATTAACTAGTGCAAATCTGTACAGTCACAGTGCCGGACATGGTGTTTTGACTAATAAATCTACATGATCCTGTTATGAAAATGCATTTTAAATGCATTTAGAAAATGTCCGAAAAATTCAAACAATTTTTTTTGATGTACATCCAAACCTTTTATTGCAGCACACAAAAATTAGCAAAAAAATGTCAATTTTTGTGGGCTTTGTAAAAAAGACCAAAAAAAAGTCTCGCGTATAGCTTTTTAAACACGCGTGATTTTTTTTCCTTTTTGCGAACTTTATGTACGGATATAAAATGTCCGCATATATTCCCGTAGTTTTTTGTTTGAATCTTTTGACATTTTAAAATACAATGTTTAAGTAGTGGGTGCATCTACACATATTAGTCGAAACCTAAGTGCCCAGCTTTATCAAACAAAATAGTATCAAACACAATATATCCATGGAACTAACTACTGCAATGACTTAACTATTACCCTGCAATGACAAATGAACAAGTCAGGCAGAGCAATATAATTTTGCATCAAATTATTATTAAAATATATAGCTGCATTACCATCAGAAGTCGAGTGTACCTAACGATGCTGCCCATGTTACTGACTTTTTCAAACTCATATTTATTTTGCCTAGTTGCATTATCCATTGCTAAACATGCATCGGGCTGGTGGCTGGGTCTTTTGCATTGAGAGAGCTAAGATGAACAACAGCCATCGGATGGAGAATGCATGGTGGATGAGAGGCCAAAGTCAGCCAATGACGTTGGTTCACAACGTCAGCGAATCTGAACCCGATGCGCCAACATGATCGATTTCAAAGGAAACATGACCACATGTTAGAAGAAAATACAACCCGGGTGGGCTTTTTGCAAAACTACAATGGAAGTGTCAACGACCCAGGGACATGCAATGCATTGATATGTGTATTTTTAAATACTCCCTCCGATCCACAAAAAATGTCATAAGTATAGTTATGCATTTGTACTGGCGGATAAGTTCATTTTCCATGACACATTTTATTTTTATGGATTGGAGTGAGTAACAATATCCGGTCGACATTTTTTTTTTTGCGCAGAAAGATCTCATTCATGTTAACAAAGATTCCTACAGAAAAGTCCAGGAAACAAAGAAAATTACAATAAGGTCCTCCTGAACCCTATCTTTGTCTTCGTCACGCAACACGATACGCCGGCGAATCCCACCGCTGCTCCACCACGCTTTGCTTGGACTGGACGGAGCCCCATGCAGCCAGGAAGTCGACGCTCCTCGGCACCGAAGCACCTCCATCCTGCGTGCCGGACGACGACGCCAGCTTGGTCAACGCGAACAGCTCCCTCTAGATCTTCAAAAGCGGGAACCTCCACCACACGGATTCCGGCGCGGGGACGACACGCACCACGCCTCCGACGAGACGCAAGCTTTGCAAAGACAACAGATCCGTTGTTGGCCTCCACCGGAACACCAACCACGAAGGAGAGGACTGCCGCCTCCAAAAGCCACTCCAGCCACGCCACCAACTCCCCAGCACCGCCGGCTAGCAACCTACTGCTACCTACACTATGTACACACCGAGATCCGGCGATTCCCCATCCTCCCGCCGCCGAAGCGGCGACCGGAGGGTGGAGAATCACGCGAATTGCCGGCGGCGAGGTGGGAGCAGCTGGTGGCTTCAGAAAATCGCCTCCTCTACTGCAGCGGAGGAGGGGAACGGTCCAAGCTCGTTTTTTCCTCTAATATCTAGGCCCATCCAGGGCCCGATCTAGGTACGTGGGCCGGGCGGCGCCGCAGCTGTCCGGAGTGTGATAGCAGCGCTGCAGAGTTCTCGACCGTGCTGGAGGTGGGCGAAGGTGGTGGGCGGCAGGAGCTCGGCAAGTTGGGGTTGGTAGAGAGGTGGTCTCTCATCGTGCGGGGCGTCGGCGTACCACGTTGCTTCGGCCACGACCTTTAGTTGCTGCTGCGGCGGCGGCGGTGTGAAGAACATGGACAATTGCCCCATTCCGGTGAGCGAGGAGGGAGGTGTGCGACGGCATAGACGAAAGTCTTTGCCCGTTGTTCGGGCCGGCGATGATGGCGCCCGTGGGTGTCATTCTTCTCCTTGGAGATGTCGCCGAGGTGTGTCGATACCATACTCGCTCTTATCCTGGTTTGGTTGATTTCTCTAGGCGAAAGACTAGATTTGGAGTTGGGATCGGCGCGATAGCGGCGTTCTCGACGGACGTCGTCCCTCTCTTTGTAGTATCGTGCTTGGAGACATGGCTTGGAGGTCCTAGGTTGCTTTCCTCCGGTGCTCCCTGCTATCCAAGATTGTTCTGCAAGGGCGCTATGCACGCCGTCGCTAGCGTGTTCAAGACGACGCCTTCCTCGGGTCGGACCAAATCCCACCATCCACCTCCTTTGGATGGTGCGTCGATGAGGAAAGTCCAGTTGGAGATGTTCTTCTTGGAGGCGGCAACATCGGTTGAGACGCAGCTTTCCTGATCAGTTTAGGATATGTTTTTTGTTGTTGTGGTTGTTGTGTGTGGTGGCTGTCTTCGGACTAGCCGATGTGGAGTTGTGTGACTATGTTGTACGCAACAGACTGTCAACTTTCTTATACTCAGAGCTCTGCTTTAATCGCGTACTCTCTAAAAAATATCCGGTCGACATTTTACTGTGAGGATTTAACGCTTTTAGTCCCACATCTTGCACGTTTTGGACTTTTTAGTCCCACATCTTGCAAATTGAACTTTGTTAGTACCACAACTTGTTTAGTGTGGACTTTTTAGTCCTGGATGCTTCTGATCGCGACACGTGGATGCCACGCTGGCAGGTTAATTTGCTAAAAACCCCCTCGCATTATTAATCTTCACCGATTCGTCCACACCCTGCTCAATTAGACAGGTCCGTGCACGCTGTGGTGGTCGCGACCAAATCCATTGACCAAATCCGCCACGCCCTGGCCGCCGGCGGAGCTCTCAGATGGCGTCGTACGGAGAGGCGTCGTCACGCTGCGGTAGGCAGGGGAGGATGCGGTGGCTCCGGCGCCCTCCCGTCGGGCAGGGAAGGGCGCGGTGTCTCCGGCGACCTCCCGTCGAGCAGTGGAGGATGGGGGTGCCTACGGCGTTCTCCCGTTGTCGCGCAGGGTCTGCTGGACTGCAGTCCGGGGCGGCGGAGGAGGCGTCCTCTCGCCAGGCATCGGAGGAGACGCAGGGTAGGCTGTGAAGGAGACGTCGGAAGCTGTACTTGTTGCTGCATTTCCAGCTCGCTGATGAGGCCAGAGCTTCGGACCTTCTGCAGGTACGTCTCAATTCCAGGTAGTAGCAAAGAAGAAGAATAAGAAGCAGAGAAGAAGAAGCCGCAGGCAGCAAGAAGATGCAGAGAAGAAGAACAAGATGTACTGAATAATGTGTATTGTGTGGTTGTAGTGGTTCTAGTGCTTGTACTGAATAATGTGTTGTTCTGAATAAGTTCAATATGAATTGTATTGTTCCATTTGCACCACTTCTATTGGATCATTTGCATGGCCCTTCTCAATATGAAAATGTGCACCAAAACTGAACCATTCACATAGTGTTTCTGAAGCAGGAAATGAAACTAACATATTAAAACAAATGTGAATATCCCAAACAACATCATTGTCTCAAATCCACTGGTATATATATCACAGAATGCAGCATTCAGTTCTGGGAAACTGGTATGTATATCACAGATTAAGCATTGCACAAAGTAGGAAGTAGTGTTTGAGTAGCAAGAGATGAAAATAACATTTGGAGCAAAAAAACATCTCTACATGTCTTCAGTTTGAGCTGGTGCACTCTGACTCACAGGAACTTCTTGTGCATCTTCTTGTACACTAAATGCAGCATTCAGTTCTGGGATGACAGCTGCAGGTTGTGTTCTTGCTGTCTGTGTTGGTGCACGAAATTCGGTTGTCTTGGTTGCTTTTTCCCTTCCTCTACTGCTTGAACCTTGTTCAGCTCCTGCATTCGATCTTGCTGGTTCCCTTGGTGCACTGGACCTTCCTCTACCTCGTCGTATCAAATTTCCTCGAGATGATGCGGTTGTCACTCTGATTTTAGGCGGTGGAATACTATCTCTAGCTGCAACCACAAATGCATTTTCAGGGAGAGGGCCAAGCACTCTCTCCATGGGCACATTTTCTTTTGCTGCCAAGTTATAGAAATTAATGTGAGATGCAATTTCAGTGAGAAACAATTATTTGGTAGCTGCAATTACTAATATTTCATACCTGTTCTTGCATTATATGGACCATGCTGTTAACTATAAGTGTAGGATCAAGCCTAGGGTCAGGAGTATGTGGTGCATTACCTAGAACTGTAGCAAATATTATGGTTCTGGCAAAAATGCTCAATTTTATATGTACAATGAAATAACAGTTCATATACACAATAGATCAACAGGTAACACCAACAGCTTAACAAAACTACTGTAGGTTCAGTTAACAAATAACAGCTACTGAATATGAGCTAAAACTGCAGTGTATATCTCGACGCTACAGCAGGTTCAGTTAACTTAGTACATAGCATAGCAGTGCATCTGAAAACTACAGTAATTTCAGTTACGTCACAAAACTACTGCAGTTCACCAAAACTACACCAATTTCGCCTACCAACGACTGCAATGAGACAACTTAACAACAGATAGCACACAAATGTGGATGCACTCCTAAATATGACACTTTTAATTACTCAAGCGCAGTCAGCAATTCACTAAAATTCAGACCTACGAACAGAACTCGTACAACACGGGGAAAAAGGGAACAATTTCATGAATACATCGTTCCTGTTCTACAAACTTGATTCCCACTGATTTTTCCAACAAAAAGTTCCTAATTTGTTCCCGATCGTACAAACACTTGACCCCTACGACCAAGAACCACAGCTAGCAAATGGCCTGCCGATCAGAGAAATTTGGCGTGGTGCTGGACACTCCGCTCCAATATTTATCGAATCCGTTGATCTACTGGAGCGCAGGCCAACCTTCCGCCATTGCAGAACCTCGATGGGAGCCTCGCCGTGAGCCGATCTCCGGGAACCAAATTAATCTCGAAAAGCTGAGAACTTGAGGCATAATACGACTTACGGTACGCCGGTGGATCATCGCCATGCTCGCGGTATCTCATATCGCCATCGCCGTTCGCCGATTCTGCCCACGATCGCCCAGCTCGCCGTCCCGACCTTCTCTGCGTCGATAGAACAGGGAAGGAAAGAAATCCCTATAACGGTGGATCAACTGTCACAAGTGGGAGGACCTAAAGCGAATTTCTGCAAACCTCGAGGAAATTAATGTTACATTACCGTGCTGACGTGTCGCGATCAGAGGCGGCAAGGACTAAAAAGTCCACACTAAACAAGTTGTGGTACTAACAAAGTTCAATTTGCAAGACGTGAAACTAAAAAGTCCAAAACATGAAAGATGTGGGACTAAATGTGTTAAATCCTCTTTTACCGTCCATGAATTTCATATACATCGCATCTACTGATTTCCGGAAACGTTTCTATTTTGCCAAGATCCATCTACCGACCGGCTTAACCCGGCTCGAGACCTGAGTGGAATAGAACCCCTACCGCAACTTCCCCCAATCGGCCGTTACCAGAGATGGGGAGGCGCCGCCGGTTCACGCAGCAGCCACCAGCGACGAGGACGACGAAGACAGAGCCGCTCCGCAGCCGCTCAAAGCTACCAAGCCCACAGCCCCCGCCGACGAGGACGATGACGAGGATGACCTGCAACTCGAGGAGGAGGAGGAGGACGAGAAGGACCTGGAGGAGATGAGGAGGAACGAGGAGGAGGAGATGCGCGAGGAGACGCAGACCCGCCGCCGCCGGGGCCGCAAGCCCAAGCGCCCAGCCGAGGAGAGCGAAGAGGAGCCGGAATCGGAGGAGGAGGAGGAGGCTCGCGAGGAGGAAAGCACGGAGCCTCTGCCCGTCGGGGAGCCTGTGAAGGTGACCGGCAAGGGGAAGAAGCAGAAGAAGCACTACTACTCCTTCGAGTACGAGGGCAACACCTTCGAGCTTGTAAGCCGCGCGCCGCCGTGCTATCCTCACCCTGTCTTCTTATTCGACATTATAGGGTTTTTGGAGGCTGTTTAACTTTCTTTTTTTTGTTATGGATTTCTGTAGGAGGACCCAGTGCTTCTCACGCCAGAGCAGCAGAACGAGAAGCCCTATGTCGCCATCATCAAGGTCTGTGCCGAGTGACACAGTGCCGTGATTTCCTAGTACATTGGCATACATATAATCTAGTATACACAGATTCATGGCAAACAGTAGTTTCTGCACGAAATTTTTCCCTGTATTCTCCAGATAGAGAAGTCGCAGAAAATTTGTGTGTTGATAATTCAGTTACGTCTTTCTGCTATCCATTCATCCCCATATAGTTTGATGTATGCTGATTTATCCTACTTATCATTGAGCAGGATATAACAGAAAAGGATGGGAGCTTATCGATAACCGGTCAATGGTTCTATAGGCCAGAAGAAGCTGACAAAAAAGGTGGTGGGAACTGGATAGCAAGTGACACAAGAGAGCTCTTTTATAGTTTTCATATTGATGATGTGCCAGCAGAGTCAGTTATGCACAAATGTGTGGTCCATTTCATTCCTCTGAACAAGAAGATTCCAAGTCGAAAGGAGCACCCTGGATTCATTGTCCAAAAAGTGTACGACACAGTTGCGAAGAAATTGTGGAACTTAACAGATAAGGATTACGAGGATAACAAGCAACACGAAATTGATCTCCTCGTTAAGAAAACAGTGGATCGTATTGGGGAGCTTCCTGACCGTGAGCCTACACCTACAGATATACCTGGTGAGAATGCTGATCAGTTCTCAAATAAAAGAGGCATACGAAAGAGACCTCTGAACCCTATAGATGTCTCGAGAGATACGACAGGCAAACCTGAGCAATTCGTAAAACCAGAGACCCCTGGTAGTGATAATCTGAAGCACTACGCAATCCTTGCGAAATATAAAGTACTTACTACCGACACGTACCGTGATAGATGGCTTGATAAATTAGTAGACACTGTTCCATTGACATCAAAGGAAGGTGTCGAGACTTCTCATGCTGATCCTAGTAGCCTGGCCAAAATTTCAAATACTGGTTCCAGTGTAAGTTACCCCTCTCTCGCATTTTGAAATATTTAACTCTTGCATGTCAAATTCATAGCAGTAGAAAGTTGTATTAGAACTATGGAAAAAAATTGCGTGCTATGGCGTTTTGGGAGTTGACTCGCTAAATAAATCTGTGTAGAATGTCTCGCTAATAGCGCGATATAGCTCACCAATAGCGTATTTTAAGGCTGGCACTATTTTACTATAGCACGCTAATTTTTTCCGTTGATTAGAACAGACAAGCATGGAGTATTTTATAGTGACATGGAACTTGTATATTCTCCGGAATATTCATATTGTATTAACAGAAGACCATTTCATTGGTTATGTGAAGCTTTGGTAAAGTACCTGCTTTACTTCCATAAGTTCTCGAAATAGGTGACCCGAGATGAGAGGAGTGAACAGAGGACTAGGTTGCTCCGCTGGGCTGCTAGTACTGCGAAATTTCTTCTATTCATGTTGCATAACTGTTCATATTTTGTTCTTTGTGGTAATATAATGATAAAAAAGAAAATAGAAAGATCTCACTGGGTGTACATGCTCTACCAAGGTTTGAGTTTGAGGTTGTGGCCTTTGAGGCATGTCTTGTAAGTACTAATAGTTTGTTATTTCTTCCATTGTTTCGCCACGCCCCACTATGGTGAAATCTTTGGCATTGCAGCATACAACTAAAACCAAATGGTCTAATTTTTTTTATGTAGTTACTAATATAATTTAAGGTGCTGGTTTAAATCATTAGTTTAAGACAGTTCGAAAAAGTGTGAGCCAAGGAAAATAAAGAATACTTGAGCATGGTCTCTTCTAGCAGTGCGTTCGCAAATTGACATGGTGCTTGAACTGTATGTGGGTTATAAATTTGGGATACTAGATTGAGCATAAAAAACAAAGTAGTTCGTGCTAAAGTGTGAACTGTGTGTACCATGCTTTTTCCTATGTTTTAATTTTGGCATGCTAAGCTCGGGTCCATCCTTTTGGCCGACATTTACTTGTAGACAAAATGGTGCATGCATCTGCAATCATTTGTTGGACCTCCTTTTCTAGTTTTAGACTCTGTTTGCTGTTGCTAAACTGTGCTGTACTGAACTACTTTTATAATCTGCTGTGCGAAAATAGCCAGAGGTAAATATAGTTCGTTAGCCAAATAAAAAAATTGTCAAAAGTTTTTTGGAAAACTAGATACTCGTAATGCACCTCAATTCCAAATGCAGCTTAAAAATATGATACTCATATGTTTTGTTGTTATTTTTCATGTTGGTTTACTGTCCTATCTTGTTGCATTTCATTAATGATACATACGAGCCTTCTACCTGTTGTCTTGATCTCTGTTTTTGTATCCTTTATCTTCTGCCTTCAGGGTAATGAAAATTCTTATCCACCGGAGGTGGTTGTTTCAATAATGGCCTCCTTGGAAAAATGTACATATGACGCTTTTCCTTCTGACTTCCAGAAGTATAATCAGAAAATGAGAAAATTAGAATTCAACATCAAGGTATGCATGTTTTATCCAGATCTTCTTTTGACCTTATTTTTCTTGGGAATATCGTTTCACGCTAACTCATATGCTACTGAATAACCGTTAGTTCATTACTCCCTCCGTTCCAAATACAAGTCATATTTTCTTTTCTTAGGACAAGCCTTTGACCAAAATTTACACTACCATAATTTATGTGATATACAAAATCATAACCAGAAGTAAGAAAATTCAATATGTGTACGAATCTAAGGATATAAATTTCAGGTCACATAGAATATATAATGTAACTGTTATCGAATGTCTTGTCACGTCGAAACAAAATGTGCCTTGTATTTTGGAACTGAGGGAGTGATGAGTTATAATGAGAAGTGAAACATGAGTTTGCCATGGTCCCCTCAAGATCGGTAGTTCATTACTGTAGATATGCGTCTATGTTTGATGAGATCATATATCTGCTCAAGCATGGCTCCCGGCATGCTTCAACACATATTCATCTTACCTGAAATGGTTCTCTTATTTTGGGAATATTTTCATTAGCAGTAGTTATCCAGTTAGGACATAGGATATGCAAATAAAGTTTCAGTAGTTATCCAACACCTGTAACCCTTCTAGGAGGTTGTAACACAAACTCTTTTCAATGAAATAAAGCGCAAAGAATCCTTTGCGTTTTCTCTAGAAAGTACCTGGAAAGTTAGGGTTAGTTCGAGCTAAGTTATCCAGCTTCTCATATAACGGAGGATGTGTTCCCCGTTTTAATCAGGATTAAAGTAATTGTGTTATATCTCTTATCAGAATTAAGTCATACAGTAATTGTGTTAGTTCGAGTTCTGGACGTGATCCCAGGTAATTTTGGCAAAACTACAGATTAACGGGCTACTTTTACCAGGGAGCTACAGGTTTTAGCGTGGAACCGTAACTCCTGCCTGTCCTGTGATTTGTATTTCCTATGGCGATCAAGTCATGCTTATCCAATCGCCACTTGCTTTCAGCACATTCACAACATCTGTATTTCATATGCCACTAAGCTAGATATCTAAACTGTGTTCTTTATGTACATAAACGATAAATATGTTGAATTAACTCCTGTGAAGGAACAAATTTAAAAAGAAGACTATCATTATCTTCTTGATCTTGTACAACCACTGTCAGCTGAAAACCATTTATCCTTCCAGTTTCTCCAATTAGAATATATCAGTTCTTGATATTCAAAATGTAAAGTATACCATTATCTTCTAATAAATACTGTCAGACTCATGTTGAATATGTGAGCTGGATAACCAACTCTGTTCTATTTGAATGATACTAGGCATTTTTGCATGTAACAAGTTTTTAACTTTGTCCATTCTCCTTGAGACTAATGTATACCACTCAACTTTAGCTAGTTTAAAAATCACATTTCTTTATTCTAGGCTGATTTTTATATCTATGGTTGCTTAATTATGTTTAGCCTAGATCTTTAACTCATACAGTGCTGCTCATACCATTGTTAACTTGGATGTGCAGAATAGCCCTGTATTGCGCAGGCGACTGATGAACAAGGAACTTAACCCTCCAGTTCTTTTAACAATGGCTCCTGATGAACTAAAGGTCTAATCATTGTTTAAAGTACTTTACAATTTGGCCTTATGATAACAATTTTCCGTATGTCCTTTGCAACAGTGGTTATAATTTGTTTGCTATAGTACTCTTCTAGAGTTCTAGTGCAGTGGATTGGATAAGTTAACAAGACTGAAATGTTTCTGTTAAGTACAAGTGTTTTGCTATTAATTTGAATAGGCAGCATATCTAGTGCAAAAGGTGGTTCAAATGAGAATACATACAAATTCTCTTTATTAATTCTGAAGAAAGTCTTACATATCATAAAAAAATAATTAGAAGAATAAAAAGGGATTCATGTTATTACCTGTGGAAATGTCTACTTCCTTTTTGTTCTCCCACATATTAATTTTCAACCTAAATTCGTAACCTTACTAGTTAGTTGCACTTCACAATTTTGTGCACTTGAACCTGGCGTATAAGCACCATTACGGCAGTTTACCATTTCGATAAATCTTGCTATGACTTCAGTTTGATATTTATTTAGATCAGTTTTTCACTTACTTCGAGTGCTGTAATTGTCTATATTTGAAATGAAGAGCTCTATTTGACCCCTGATATTTAGGGGTGCATCGACTTAAATCACAGGCTACAAAGCCTTCTACTCACCCCCTTCCACGCACAAACCAGTCTTGCAGCCTACATGCAACGCCTTCTACTTCCCCCCTCCCACACATACACACAAACCACCACAGAAACATGAAGGATGGGAGATGCTAGACCTCGCACGGTGATCAGTGCGCGGATCAGTTGGCGTTGGAGGATGCTTACGGATCCCCAACGACCTTGGCGCGGGCTCGACTTGCAATTTCTCCAGGGACGAACGTCAGATTTTCAACGCCTCCACCAAGATAGTGCTGGGCAATGAATCCACTTCCTTCTTTTGGGAGGATAGATGGCTTGACGGGATGTCATTGAGGGAGACAGCGCCAGCCTTGTTCACGCTAATCCCAAGGAGACCCAGGAAGCATCGAACGATGCGGGAGGTGCTGGTGGAGCGCCGGTGGATCTCAGATATTACAGGAGCTCCGAGCCCTCTCGCTCTGTGGCAGTATTTCTGGCTGTGGATCAGACTGCGTGAGGTCCTCGGAGGAACATGACACATTTGATCTGCCGGTGGATATCAACCCCAAATTCCTCCAAGTCTTGCTACAATGCTGTATTTTATGGAGCAATTGAGTCAAGTTCTTGGAAGCTTAATGGAAGTTATGAGTTCTTCATCTGGTGTGCATTCCTTAATCGATGCTGGACGGTGAAAGGCGTGCGCGTCGTGGACTATGCGACCAATAAGAAGAGACGATGCTGCACATTCTCACCGGATATTCCTCGAGGACGATCTGGCACGAGGACACCTAGCCATCGGCCGGGCCGGGCCTAAACAAGCCCGCGGGCAAAATCCCAGGCCTAGGCCCGGCTAGGCCATCTGTTGGGGGCATTATAACCCGGTAGGCCCATGAAGAGGGAAGCGTGACCCGCCAGGCCAGCTAACCATCAACATGGGCCGGGTTACATTGGTGAGCCGGAGAGCTTGTCGGTAACCCGACCTCCACAAGGATGGCTCCAGAAGACGCGGAGGCGGTACGTGTCACGGAGTCCAAGAGTTGAGTACACGAAAAGCTAGAAGAGATAGAGTAGGACTCCAAGTACGGGTAGAACCCAGGCTTACCTTGTAAAGAACCAGGAAACCGCTCCTAGGTCATAGATAGACAAGATTCAAGATGCACACAATTGCTACCAAGCAAACCCCAGTAACCCTAGACTTGAGACTTGGCGACATTGCATCCGGGTCTCGAGATCTCCCCATCAATAACAAACAAGCAGGAAGTAGGTCCTATGGAGGCTGAACCTGGGTAAATCCTGTGTCCACGTAGAGCTAGACAATCTCCTGTACTGTACATAGCGGCCATGTCCCCAATCTAAGTTACCCCTGGTAACATCTGCCGTGACAATCCCACGACACCATCGGGCCTATATTTCAAGCCCAGGCCCATCCCATGACTACAAAATCCCGCTGGGCGTCGGGCCAGGCTTCTTCCTGATGCAAAGCCCAGGCCCGTCTCGTCCCGTCCATTGGGCCGAAATCTGAGTCCCAGGCCCGGCCCATGGGCAGCTTGAGACTCGGCGACATTGCAGTCCGGGTCTCGAGATCTCCCCATCAATAACAAACAAGCAGGAAGTAGGTCTTTATCTCCTATGGAGGCTGAACCTGGGTAAATCTGTGTCCACGTTGAGCTAGACAATCTCCTGTACACCATAGCCGCCATGTCCCCCAATCTAAGTTACCCCTGGTAACATCTACCGTGACAATCCCACGACACCATCGGGCCTATATTTCAAGCCCAGGCCCGTCCCATGACTACAAAATCCCGTCGGGCCTCGGGCCGGGCTTCTTCCTGAAAACACCAATATGCAAAGCCCAGGCCCGTCTCGTCCTGTCCATTGGGCCGAAATCTGAGTCCTAGGCCCGCCCATGGGCAGCCCATGACGGCCTATGCCCGGAAATTTTGGGCCGGGCCGGGCTTCCCATGGCTAGGTATACACAATGTGCTCTCCTGGATCCGATCCACGTCCAGACCTCCCGTTGTGGGAGACAAATTCGCGGAATGGTGGTCGTCTTCACCCCCCCCCTCGCACGTTGCGCAATGTCACCTAGTCGGTGATTATGCTCAAGGCATGGTGGATTTGGATGCGACGAAACATGATCGTTTTCGATAACGCTCAGCCCTCGGTAGGCGCCTTGATGGACGCGATCAAGATCGAGGCCCATTAATGAGTGAGCGCAGGAGCCCGGGGCCTCGGACAGTTGCTCCTAGTCTACTAGCTGGGTTAAGTTGTGTGGTGCGGCCGGGGTGGCCTATGTAGGCTTGTACATAAGCCTTCTTTCTATCAATGTATCAAAAAGCAAAGCTTTTGCGTTTTCGCGAAGACATATGCGGGACATGTTAGATGAGTTCAATTTTAATACTATCTATACTGTCTTCCGAGTCATCTGTGATTCCATGTGTGGCGTAGTCATAGCCATATTCTTGCAATCAATGGGTTAAGTAGATTCATCCCTTAAGTCCGGGGGGTCAAATCGATGTTTTCCGATTCTAATTGTAGCTCTTTGCGAATTGCAGGCTGGATTGACACCAGCAGAGAAAACATCTGAACCAGAAGAATCACCGCGATTGCAGGTATTGTACGTCATACATTCCTTTAAATTCAGCAATTTGTAAAAACTGGCTTAAGTAGAGTGTTCAGTACAACTAATTCTTTTCCACATTGAGTTGTTTAATTTTTGATTCTCATGCTTACTGTTTATTTTAACTAGATGACTGACGCACGATGTGAAAGATGCACAGAAAAGAAAGTAGGCATTTCTGACATTATTCATGCTGGTCATGGAGATCGCTATCAGGTATTTTAATTTTTTTTTCCCTGTACCAACGTGAATTACTTATCTTTGTCTCTTCTACTTAAATCTGGGATTCAGGCTGGGTTGGCCCATTTGCCCTTTTCTCTCCTCTTCTTTTGGTTTCCTCTTTTTCTCTGAATGTCGCTAGATCATTTTACTCCATCCATTCTGAAATACATGACACTGTAAACATGGACAGTCTCCAACATCCAAAATTTGACCATTATTGTGATGTGAATATGTTAGCAAAAGAAGTAGAAACAACAGACTTATATTTTTCATGACAGTCAAACATATCATTTCCATTTGACCAATCTCAGTGATCGTTTCATACATTGATAATCAATGTTAGAGAAGTTTGATGGCATGCCTTCAAAGACATCATCTATTTTGGAACAGAAGTTTGATGGCATGCCTTCAAAGACATCATCTATTTTGGAACAGAGGTAGTATAAACTATAGTTACAACCTGCGTCCCTCAGTCCCATTCCGTGATCTGGTTGACCGGTGGTTCCTCGTTACTATGGCCCCTACCTGTCGGGAAATCTTCCGGAAGATGATAATGAATTTATAGTTTTACATCAATGACTCAGTGTTGTCATTATATTTTTCTGAAGTTGTATGCATGTGTTATGTCTGCCCAATAAGATTGCAATTCTCACATATGGTGGTAGTCTGGGTGAGTGTGCACTCTTTTGAATACAATGTCACCTATGTCATCCATATTAGGTGGTGGACCAATTGGTTATATTGCTGAATTTATGCTATCAATGCCAGCAACGAGCATGATCAAGTCCTAGAAAAAGTGGTAAACAGTAGGGATAGTTATGACATATTAGCTAATGGTTAATGTGCTATGATGTACTCCCTCCGTTCCATTTTAATTGACTCATCCATATCTAGATATGGAGTCAATTAAAATGGAACGGAGGGAGTATGTAGGTGTATATGCAGTGCTGATTCTAGAAAGACGAACTTAATCTAGCAGCCTGTAATTAGCACATCATATAATTCACTCCTATTTTTTTTCAGCTCGAATGTATACCCTGCGGTCACACGTGGTTTTCGTCAAGAGATGCCATCTCATCGCTGACAGTAGATACTCCAAGTACTGGTGGGAATGTAGGCACCGCTCCATGGGCGACAGCAAAGTTTGATGTCCTTCAGAAGCAGCTGGCGAGCCCGCGTGATCAGCCAGACAAGCAGTCAGGAACTGATGCTCTCCAGAGGAGCACAGTGGCAGGCATGCCTAAACTTGAGAAGCAGAAATCATTCATCAGGCCGAAGCCTGAAGCCTCTTCCATGCCTACTACACTAGAGAAGCAGAAGTCGTTCAAAGCCGAAATTTGAGGAAGCCTCTTCCATGCGTACTACACTAGAGAAGCAGAAGTCGTTCACCAAGCCGAAATTGGAGGAGCCCTCTGCACCGTCAACTAGTCATGAGTAAGTCAGATGCGTGTTAGCATGTTTCGGAGATTGTACACCTGCAGCTCATAATATGTCAACCTCTTCGTTACTCATGCCACTTACTGGAACATGGAACTTTGCGTTGGGTGTTTTTAACAGCCTATCTTCGGGACTGGTTCGCATCTCAAGTCTGGCTGGAACATTTCTGATAAAAAACATGTGTTCAGTTGTCAATAGAAGAAAGAGATAGCGCAACATACGTTTTTAAAAACTGAAGGCCATAGCCCAGCTTTATAGATAGCGCAACATCACGGATTGAAGATTTTTGACCCCTGAGCTCCAGTACTCCTCCTCGGTTTTTTTTCATAATTTTTTAAGACTTATAAATGTTCTTTTTTATTTTTCGAAAGCACCGGGATCACTGGTGCTTGGGAGCACAAGACCGGTTGTTTCTTCGCCTTGTTGCTAAGATTTCAACACATGAGAAACAAGTATAACATCACATGGTGGACCTCACACCTGCAACTTGGGAGGACTCCACATCCATACAGAAAACTTTTCCAGATTTTCAGACTTGCGGGCATGTCTGAACTCAAGAAGGGAGCATTGTCGTTGAGCACCCAAAATCCCTGAAGTTATTTCCAACTGTCGGCGTCGAAGAGTACCTGAGCCATCCTTCAACGATCAAGCGGCTGTCATCGATGTGTACCCTTTGCGCCACTATCTACTCAAGAGCACCGTTGATCTTCATCTGGACCGAGCTTGCCTTGTGCAAACGGTCACCTTTGAAATCCGACAAGATCACTTTTAGCTACAGTAGTTGTTCCTCAACTGCCCACTTGTTTGTCGTTTTCTTCCTCTATTTAGCTCGAGACCGAGCGTGTATCTTTTCCCATTTGGTTTTACCATGCCGTCGTTGGTCCGGTTGGTGACTTGTTCGTCCTACAAACCCTAGATCTCGATTTGTGATGTTCCTCCGAAAGTGGCTGAGTTATAAGAAAAAAAATAGAGGAAACTTTCATGAATCACTCTTGTTCTTCTAAATTCCTTAGTTGCGCCTATTAGTCGCCGCCAATGACTCTTAGTTGGCCGGGGTAAAAAGATCAACACAGAATGTCGTGAAGTGAGATCTCCACTCTCGCCTAAAGAACAATCTCGTGAACATGTCAAAGAAGACGTTGGTTTGACGTGGACAGAGCAAAGAACAATCTCGTGACGTGAGATCTCGTTCTCGCCTCAATGGACCCAACTGGAATTGTGTCCCTTGGTGTGGAAGAACGGCGGAGAAACAAGTTTGCGGCTTCTCGACGCTGTCGCAGAACGTCATTGTGGTGGAACGAAAAACATTCTTGCCGGATTTGGGCACCGACCAAATTAGTAACCGGACAAACCAATCCTACCTATCTACACAATGGACGAAAGGAGCTGGGGCTTCCCGCCGTCATGCCGCCACCAGAGCGACGATAGGTGAGATGTGTAGCCTACGCCTCCGAGAAAAAAAGATATAGAACCACTCGCCTCTCGTGTGTCAAAAAGAGGAAAGGGCTACAATTTTGCACTTTTGTTTGTTGTTTTGTCTGAACTTTTTATTAAAGCCACAATATGTGCTACATTTAGCCATTCGTCGCTTTGTCTTTCTGTTTTTGTATTTCCTTACTCAAATCATACTCGGTTATTTTTTAACTTCACCAACCATATTGTAATTTGCATCGGTTCAATCTAGAAGAGATAAAAAGGACCCAGAAGTGGCTAGAGTTTATGTCCCCCTCGCCAGCAACGTTGACGATCTGCCCTGCATCTGCTCGCACTTTAACCATTGGAGGTGCGACCCGGCTTCTTGCTTGTGAGTGGGTTCTCTCTTTTCTTTAGAGTTAGTTTATGTGTCTCCCTCGGGGTGGTGAGGCAGAGGCGACATCTCATTGTCAAAATAAAATGCCCCGCTCTATCTTCGCTCTGATGGTGGTCTAGCGTCTGTATAAAGTGTGTGGAGTCATGTGTCTGGCCAACAATTTCTCATGATCAGTTCCGTTTTCATGTTTGTTGGTTGGTTGCATGTATGGCCCTTCCGACCTATATGGTTCTCATCATTAGCGATGTTTTTGCTGCTCTATTGTGTCTGTGTGATGATCCTCCGGAGCCATAGCAGGATGACTTCACACACTACAACAAACCCTAGTATGACTAGCTTTGCCCGGCTCCAGTTAAAAATGGCGCTCCAGTACTTGTGGTCCGAGAAATTATTTCTAATTTTATTACTTTTAGATTTCTTTGGGAGCAGCGTTTTGGTTCCCGGAAGCATATTTTTGAAAAATATAAAAAATTGAAAACTTTATCAAAAAATTCCAAACGGAACGGAAACGGAAGGAAACATGAATTATCGTTTTGTTTCCTTTTGTCTTGACGGAATCGGGAACGAAATCGAAAACACGGAAACGAATACGGAATCGGAAATCGCCGGAAATGAATATGGAACGGATACGGGCGGATACGATACGAAGACGGATATTTGTCGGAACACTATAGCGGTATAATCGGGGTGGTGGTGGAGGTGCAGGTGGAGGCCTCGGGACTAGGGTGTTGTAACAGGTGCGGATCGGTCCGTGGGAAGGGGAAAAAGGTCAACGACGTTAACGGATGATGGGGGGGTGGAAAATGCCCTATAGGGTGATTCAATGGATGGATTAGGGTGCACAGCTATCACCCTGGGCATCCCACTATTTCCCTATATAAATATAAGTAACTAACAAGACAAGAATTGTTCAATATATCGACTAGCGACAGTTTAATGTGAAGTACAACACACATAGCTTAACACTTTGACACACATAAAAACTGATACTTAGGTTGCTAAAAAAACATAGTCTTATAAAATGTATGCTAATGAACCTAGCTCCTGGACCTAAACTAGCGATATAGGCAGGCGGCAGCTTGCACCTGGACCTTGGGTCACTCGAATACAGTGTGTACTAGTGCCGCGTAAAGTTTCCATATTTATATTTCCGGAATTTTCCGTTTCGTTTCCGTTTCCGTCGGAAACTAGATCGTTTCCTTGTCATTTATATTTTTTAATATGCCGTTTCCGTTTTCCCCCGCAAAAATACCGTTTCTGTTTCCATATTTTGCTCTTCAATTCCCATCTCGTGTTATTTTTGTACATCCTCTCAAAAAGCAAAACTGTTTTCTAAAATAAGAGCTACATGAACTGATCATGCGAGGAAATTATCATTTGGAAATATCGAGTCCTGCCCGTGGCCTAATATTGTGCGCTTAAAACAAGGCAAAAGCTTTGCACAAGGATCCACGCTCAACTTTATTCCGAATGCAAAATATTATCCTATGCCGTAGACAGCATTAGTTTCACAAAGAAACAGCCGACTATCACAAAGCATTATAGGCCAGGAAGAAACGAATATTGGTAGATACAAACATTTTGGTACCAAGTTCAGCAGAAAAGTAAAGTGGCCCAGAATGGCTACAAGCTGAGCGATACTTCAAACGGCATTGTGAAAACAAATGGCAGAGTGGTCTTGCAGCAATCTTGGGGAGCGTCAAGCAGATTGTCTACGATCGGTCCTCATATCCTCTCAGAAATGTAGGCCGCCAGTCTCTCAGCAGGCTTCCGGGCATTAACTTTCACTTCTCCATGGCACCTTAGCTTTATCCGCACCAAGTAATCCACCGCCACCCATGCAAAGCTAAGCCTTACCGGCATTTCCTCACCATCTGGATCCAGCATGGCCTTCGATTTTTCCATCCATTTTGGGTGATAGGTTACCTGGTACCACGCCGAGGCCTTCATCTCATACAAACAATTCTTCTCGTCATCGGAGATTTCAGACTCATCTGGCGTGATGCTTTCAAAAATAGATCGGTACTCTTTCTTGAATGCATTGTACGCATTCTTGAGCTTCTCCTTAATCTCCCCTTGTTTCCTGCTGTTGGTCTTGTTAAGGGACCACATGTGCCCTGTCACAAGCTCTGCTTCAGTGTGGACCTTGTATTGGTTAAGCAATGCGTTCAGCTGTGCTTCATACGAGCACTTGCATTGCCATGCATCTAGAGGAAATCTGATGCACCAGAAACTTCTAGATCAGTATCATAAGGCACATCACTTGAGATGCAAGCTTCTTCTGACACCAAATCGCCACTGGAGGCTTCTTGAATTGACCGATAAAGCCTTCCAAGAATCTTCTCCGATTTATATGATTTCGAATCTTCCTTCAACATGAAGTCAGGGTAGATTTTTGGTCGAAGTTCTGGTGGCATCACGACAAGTTTGCCCGTCTTGGGGAAGTCCACAGCAGTTGCAGCTAGTTCAGCTAAGCGAATGCACTTCTCATCCTTTGCTCCATACTCGCTAAGGTCAGCATGAACAACATGGGCATTGCAGATCAAACCAAGATTCTCACTTACCATGTTCTTCAAGAAGAAATCAACGATATCCTGTTACAAAAATACGATAACTTTAGTAATACAATACAACACCAATTATTTGTTCACAATCAAGAAGGACATACAAGATCAAATTAAGACCCAAGTAAGGAGTTTTGGATCGCACAAACCAGTACTGTCATCTTCAAAATTTTAAAAAGCGTGTTTTCAAGTTTTTACAAAAGCCAAAGCAAATTTCATGGCAGTACATGTGAGAATACCAGAATTCACTATGAACCTGCAAATAGCTCATGAACGAATATTCACATGTAGGCTGCACACAAAACGTTTGGAGCTAATCGAAAATAATAGTGCTGCACCATTGGCACTTCCAATTTTCTGGGACTTCTTTTGCAGTGCACACTCTTTACATTTTCACCCAGGGGGACAGGAGCTTAGGAGCTATAAGGAGTTTTTGTACAACATATACCACTTCTGTCAGCATATGCATTTCATCACAACTATGCAAAAGTTTAAATTCAAATAAAAAGATCTACTTGATAAAGGATAGAAGTTTCTATCTAGTGCTCCCTCCGTCCGAATTAGTTGTCTTTGGAATGAGTGTACCGAAAAACATTTAAGCGTGTAGATTAACTCAGCGATATCTAATTCCGGACGGAGGGAGTATTATGTACTTGCCATACACAAAATGTCAAAAGTTGTCAACTCATATTTCAACAAAGGAAAAAAAAAACTGACAGGTGGCAACATAACCAAATACTCCCCAACATCTTATATTATGGGTCGACCAACTCTAGCTGAACAGCTAATTTGATTATACTCAATAGCAGCACTTCAATAACCAGGTTAAAGTCCAGTTGAACACCTTAGCCTTGTTGACACCCACTCTGTCAGAACAGACTTCATATGGGTGACGCCAAAATTTATTCAGATCAAGTCAGCTACCTTTATTCGGATTGACAATTCCATCTAGAGCTTTGCTTATCAGTAGTTCAGTACACACAAATATATGTAACTGCTCTTTTCCCTAGCCAGCTCCGTTGAGTAATTAAATTGGCATGTGCGGGGATTACAAGAATTCTCAATTTGGCCAGTCCTCCCAACTTGCGAGACACAATAATTGCAGGCCTGGCACACAACCTTACATGAAGTTTCTCCATAGACAGTCTTGGTCGTAGCCTGGAGATCACCAACGGCAAATGTTTTCTCGAGATCCCCTATGACGGCCTTGGATACAGTTTACTGTTGCTACTCAGTAACGTTCGTTAGTGCTTGTTCAATTGTTTTCCATGGGTGTATGAGAAGACACTAAGGTGATGGGATGATGACTGCACATTAGAGAAGGAATGATGCGAGAACAAGGGCACTGAGAGAGCTCTTTCTGTTTTGAAAACAGAGGTCGGGAGCGGATTTTGATGTACTAAAAGAGCCATGCATCAACAATACCACACTTTAGTAAGAAATACGGCACGTGTCATGACTAAACACATCAAAGTATTCAAATCTACAGTTTATTAGAAACCATGGTATTACCAAAAAGACATCAAAATAAAACGCATCCAACAGGCCCCAACTTTGTTATCACGGTGCCAATTGAATGTTGGTATCATTTGATACGTTCTTCCGTATGGTCATACTAATAGAAAAAACTAGATAGGATGGGAAAGAGCCCCTCGGCATTGCATTAAGAGATTGGTACGTACAACACCGGGTTGCGAGTGCAGAGACTCGAACCCAGGCGGGCCAGGACGCATCAGCCGTTCCAGCCACCGGGCTAAGCCTTGGTCCACTACAGTCATACTAGTCACCCTATACTTGCTAACGAACATGTGAGATTGAGATGGGATTGTTCACTCGCCATTTTATTGCTTTGCAAAAATACCCTGAACTACCATGAATTTACGGGTTGTCAAGCAGGACCTAAATTCAATAAAGTAATTAGTCTTGTTAACATGTATTGTGCTTTTTAGTGCTTCACAACGCACAAGTTTCTTGCAAGTAATAAGAATAAGAATAAGCAGAGAAGGATACATGGACAACAAGTAAACGACACCTCATATAGACATATAGATATAGAACAACTATCTAAGGAAATAAATGCTTGCATGTAGAAAACTGTATAACTTACTTTTTGAGTTACTTGGCGTGGTAGCTGTCTCGCTTCAGGTGCGGTATAGTCCATGGGGTTCCAGCTCTTCTTTCCTGGAGGTATAAGTTTCTCATCCCATGTCACGAAGTACAGATCCCCATCAAGATCACTTCCGGATGCTTCATTGGGATGTGGCCTCTCACCATTTTGTGGGAAAATCAAGCAATCAACCAGGTGATGCAGCTCAGGCACATCAACCGCTTCAAGGATCCGGATATCCCCTGGATGAAGGCATGGGTTCTTTGCTACTACCACTGTACCTATAATGACCTTTGTTACTGTGCTTTTGTTTGCTGAGGAGAATCTTGAGCCATGCTTCACAAAACATTGATCAAGAGATGGAGCTGAGGCCTGAATAAAGCACTGCCCTTGTTCAAGGACTGCAAGTTCATCAAGGCAGCCCATCAACCACCTACCCTTTGGCACAAAGATCCTTGTTTTTTCCAAAAGATCCAGCAACTGTGCAGACCTTATTGCCAAGAGCATTGCTCTCAAGTGTGGCTCAGTTCCAGGACCAAAGCCAGCACTCAGCATCAGCGCTGCGGTGTTTCCATTCTCAGCACAAGAGGTTGTTACAACCTCAAAGGCAACATCACTATCTGACAAAATCTTGTTGAGATTACAAAGCATGGACCCTGCATTTGCGAAAAGATATCATCTGAGACTTCCAAGGAGGACAGCAACAGTATAATTTGGCGGTTCAAGAATCCTGGCTGGAACCTTGTCCAGCCAACCACCTCTAACACGGAATGGTTAGACTCAAACTTCCTCATGCTTGGCCTAAGGGATAATCGTATCCCATCGTCATTTCCTTGCCAGACTGCTATAACACCCTTGAAGCCTGCATACCTGATCTGATAAGCGGATGGGGGACTATCCGTAAGCTGCAGCCTCTCGGCGACTTCCATTGCAAGGTCGGGTGTAATCTTGCCAATTCCATCAGAGAAAGTATAGTTATTACGCTCAACATCCTCAAGGTTCTCATTGACCTCATGTGGTTTCACCATTACAGTGGCATATGTAGATGAGAAGCACTGGCCCATTCGAGCAGCATGTTTTGCCACGTTTTTGCTCGTAAACCGTCCCATCCATTTCCTAATGCTTTCCACCGTTGTCTTCCTGTCTTCAGCGAAGAACCAAGCTGACCTATCCCTTAGCTGGTTCGATGAGAAGGCAAGAAATGAGTACTTCCTGCCACACAAGTGGAAACCTTCTGTCAAAAACGTCTTGACACGCTTGTACACTGTTGTCTTCTGCTGGAATGAGTTTGACATCATGTCCCTGACGATTGGCGCCGCATAAAAGTTGAGCACATTGTTGTTCAGCGGCTGCGTCCCCTCATCCATAAAAGTGACTCTCAAGAATCTATCTGCCACCTCGTAATAGTGCCGTATGACACGGTTTGAGAGCTCTACTTCTGGTGGCAAACAATAAGCCGTGGTCGGCGTGATGACGAGCCGACGCACCTCCACATTGACATCTCCAACCTTGCCACCTCGGAGAAGTTTGGGGTTCCTGGTGACCCTATCATGTGCCTTTGTTAGTCTCCGGCATGCATCAAACACTGGAAACTTGTCCCCCCAAAAATCCTTTAACGCAGCGGCATTGGCACGGTCATCTCTTCCCCTCAGCAAATTGAAAAACTCAGGAGTGAGCTGGTGCTGATTAATGATTCCCTTGTGCACCAAAGTATTCACGAGGAATAACACTGGAAAGGTTATGCCTCATAATACTGTAAACAGAAGAAGAGGTCCTGCATTGGCTCGTCGAAGTCTGGCTCATCACGCACTTGAGAGCCTGCCTCGGCCCTGACCACCCAGCGCACTCCTTGACCGCCACCCTCCGTCCCTTCAAGTATTCAAGTGCGTGGTCCATCTTTGTCAATTTTCGTGGCGAGATTTTGATTCTATACACCCCGCAGCGGCCAATGGCACCGCTCGGGGTGATGTCGCTGGTCCGTATCCAGGGGTCATCATCATCGAGCAGGTCGAACGGCACCGAGACATGGATGTCATCATCAGCCGTGCGGTAGTAGACCAGCGGCGCGGCCCCCAGCCGGAGGAGCAGCGAGCAGTCGTTCCGGTAGACCCGGACCTCTGCGATGTCGCGCACGGCGAACTCGAGCTTGACGTCGCAGCGCATGACGGCGACCTCGCGGTATCCGGCGAAGGCGAAGGCGGTGTCGCGGGTGAAGACGAGGCGGCAGCAGGCGTCGAAGGGGTCCACCATGAACTCGAGGCCCTGGTCGGGTCCGCGCCAGGCGGCGAGGAAGGTGTCGAGCGCGGGAGGGCGCCGATCTCCAGGCGCGCGTCCGGGAAGCGGAACGGGTTGATGCTGTGGCGGCGGGAGGCGCGGAGGGAGCTGTCGAGCGCGGTGGCGATGCGGAGGGGCTTCCCGGCGAGGATGAGGTCCGATTTGCCGACGGCGTCGATGGCGCGGCGCGCGGCCTCCGGGCGCGCGAAGTGGACGAAGGCGTGCGGGCGCACGCGGTCGAAGGGCGGCGGCGCGGAGGAGGCGGCGGTGGGGTGGAGGAAGTCGGGGAAGGAGTCCGGCGGGGTCCAGGAGCTCTTGACGCGGCATCGCCAGACCTGGCCGGCCTCGTCCTCGAGGAAATCGGCGAGCTTCTTCGCGGAGACGTTGTCGTCGAAGCCGCCGAGGCTCACCTGGGTCGTCACCAGGTCGCGCGGCGCCGGCGGCGCGCCGTCGCTGAGCGATCCCATTGCGGGGCGTGGGGTTGGGTGGGATCCTCCGGTTGTGGGGTTAATGTTTGGTTAATCTGATGGGAGGGGTTTAGGGAAGGGGAATTCGTGGACGGATAATGTGTTTGCAGTTGGGCCAAAACTGCTTTGTGAAAAAGAACAAGTGCTGCCGGAGGAAAAAGAAAGCAACTGCATGCGGCAGTGAGAAGTTGATGCTATGCGTAAATGAAATCGATATTGGTGCCAATGCTGTGATTTTGTTGGTACGGATGCGGTGATCTTTGGAAACTGGATTTGATAAATGCTTCATTCAAGTTCAACTTTTTTTTCTGCACATATACTACTTCTTTGTAGGTGTAGGAGCAACTTGAATGAAGTAGTATCCTTGTAATTCGTCTGTTTTTTTCTTCTTCGATGAATATGTACTCTGATTTAATATTGCTTAGAGCATCTCCACCGGGGGCCTCTAAGTCTGTGTCCGGCACCCCCAAATTGGGCCTCCTTTGGGGTGCCGGACATGTGTCCGGCAACATTTGGAGGCCGCCCACAGCGGCACTCCCCAAACGGCCCAATTTTTCAGCGAACTGTCGAACACCTTGCGGGCGCACGAACCGCCGCCGGCAACCGCCGCGTCGCTCCGCGTTACGGCAACCGCCGCCGGTTCGTGTGAGCGTGCAACCGCCGCCGCATTTCCGTACGAGGTGTTGAACCCGCATGGAACCCCCTCCGAGGAGGAGGCTGCCGGCGGGGAGGAGAGCGAGGTCGCGCCGCCGCCAAGGACGCGGCCGTCGATGACAAGGACGAGGACGGCTACGACGGCGACGTCGAGAAGCCAAAGGCTCCCAAGCGTCCTCGCCAAGACGGCGATCACGCGGAAGCTTCGGCCTCCAAGAAGAAGAAGGATGCGTAGACCCTAGACTAGGGGAGAGAAGTACGCCGCATGTATTTGTAATTTTTCATTTATTCAAACTTCATTCAAACGAGATTTAACAAACTTACAATTTCGAATTTAAACGAGATTTAACAAACTAAACCTAGACTAGGCGGAGAGAAGGAGGCCTATGCAGCTTCTCGCCAACCAATACACGCGCCGGCGAGGAGAAGAGATGCTGCTTCATGGCCGGCCGAAGGAGAAGAAGATGCGAACCAAGGCAAAGAATCATCAAGAGACTTGCATGCTTGATGATCCGGCGCCGGGATCGCATCTTCCGTTCCCATCGGCTACGGCCTTTAGAAACATTCCCGCCGGTTCCCCAGATCAAGGGCTCCGGCCTTGAGGAACGTCCCATAGCCTCGGCTGAGCCGGCTGAGGCTTCTGGTTTCGCCGGCGCGTCGCTTTCGATTCACCGCCGTGACATGCGGCGGGGCGTTTGATCGGAAGCCTCTTCGGCTTGCGTCCCCTTTCTTCGGTGACAGCGTGTTGTAGGGCGGTCCCGATCTTCACGGATTTGGGCGGATTCGACGAAGAACACGAGGAAGAACACAAAGGGGAAAAGGCACAAATAAGGGATAACTAGCAAGACCTCAAGATACAACCGGTAACCAATCCCAAGGGTAGCCCCCGATTCTCAAGCACCAAGCAACCTTACTCTTATGATTGTTTCTCTCAACGGCCAATCCAACCGTTCCAATAGCGCCACCGAGAGGTGAGGGATTGGCGAGTAATCGCAACTACAAGGAAGAGGGCTTGAATCCACAAGAGGGATCTTCTCCACAAGCGGAGGCCTTGAATCCACAAGGGGATCTTCTCCACAAGGGGAGGCAACACCAACAAGGGTGGCAAGGAGCTAAGCTCAACTCAATCTATGCTTAGTCTAACCCTAGCTCTAGGGAGAGGGAGGTGTATTTATAGTCTCTTACAAACCAGGGGCAAAAAGGGGATTAATGGGAGAAGCCACGGATGCGCGCGTGAGCTTCCAAGGGGCAGCAGGGAGGCCGGCCAAGGCTGGCCTGGGGGCTGACCGAGTCGGGTGCAGGGCCAGCTGGGAGGCGGCCTTGGCTGGCCTGGGGGCTGGCCGCCTCAGCGCATTGGCCGGCCAGGGGGCCGGTCTAGGCTGGCCTGGGGGCTGACTGCTTTGGCCTGGGGCCAGCCGGGAGACCAGCCAAGGCTGGCCCTGGGGCTGGCGGCCTCAGCTGGCGCGCTGGCCAGGAGACCAGCCAAGGCTGGCCCTAGGGCGGTTGCCTCTGCGTGTTGGCCAGCCTGGGGGCTAGCCTAGGCTGGGCTGTGGGCTGGCTGGCCCGTCTTCCGTGTTTCTTCTGGATCTTCCGATTCTTCTTCCACGCTTGTCCGAGCTTCTTGTTCGACTTGAACCTTGTTCTCTTGGTGTTCTTCGCTCCTCCATGCTAAGCCAACACAAGGTATCGACATGAGATAGCACGCCATTCAATGGAGTATCGAAATCATGCAAGGATAGGAGCGAGTTCACCTTATCATGGAGCCTTGATTCTAGATCTTGTCATCGGTCCGGGGTTGTCGCTTAGGGAGGGTTGCACTACATCATCCCCCCCCCCCCATTTAAAAAGAGTCGTCCTCGACTCTTGCTCTTCCTTACCATGCAAAGGAGGTAGATGTGTTGTCGAAGAAATGGAATTCACCATGCCTACAAACACCAAAGACCAAGCAAACCATGTGTGTGCAAGAAAGAGGAGCATATCAACAATGACATGTCCATTCTTTGTCATAGCACCATTAGCACAAACAAGAATATGAAAAGGTAGTGCAAGTGCAAGGTCAATGTGCAATCAATCCAATGGAACATCTTGAAAATGTGGTAACACAAAAGCTCCATGAAAATATGAGAATGCCATCTAGGTATCTCATCTTGAAACATATTATCGTTATTGCACAAGGCATTGGAAGGGACAATTTGTCATCAACCTTGATGCAACAAGAGGAGAATTTGGCAAAAACACACAATATAGAATGTCCAAAAGATCATCATGGTGGCAAACAAAGCACATGAAAGAGCAAGTTTTCAACATAATTGTTGCCACGCCTAATTGGTAGAAACCAAAACACTCATGACAAGACATGCACAAAATGTCATTATGGTTGCAAATAAGCCATCTCAAAGAACAATTGTTCATCATTTTTGTTGCAACACATAAATCATTCATGTGAAAGATCAAGTAAACATGCTTGTCAAAGGGAAAACCAAAAGCATCATCATGATTGCAAACAAACCATAAGCAAGAGAAATTGTTCAACTTGTTTGATGCAAAACATGAGAAAGATTTGAGATTGGATTCGATCCAACTCACATATATGCTCTCAACAGCTCTTTTTGTCAACTCATGTTCACTTGAGGTTGACATTATCATGCGGTTACCGGCACACAAAACACCAAATGAGAAATTATGTGCACGGTAAATGAACACATCATCCATCATGATGCGTCTCTTCATTTGCTCATCACCAAACACATCAAAATCAATAGAAAAATATGACATATGTAAGTGGTCACTATGCAAAGTGAAGGATGGAACAAGGTCCATAAGAGAAAATGAAACATCTCCAAAATGTGAGAAAGCTATGGGGGCAATCTCATTCGCAAGCATTTCAACATTATTGCAAGCAACACATGTGAAAGAGAAGTTGTTCAACATGTTGCATGCCACAATGGGAGAAAAATAGAAACATTCATAACAAATGCTCATGGCAAAATCGTCACAAATAGGTAATTCCACATGATAACATTGGTTTCAAACAAAGTATCACAAGGGAATAAGAACGAATCATATGTGACATCGAAAGAATCATCATAGCATGCAAGCAATCATAGTTCATCATGTCCACTAGTGGGATCATGGTCAATCAACACCCATACCTTTGTAGTCCCGCTCATGTGAAGTAGGTGTTGAAGTAATAGTCGCTTCCATGAAGCCGACTTGTCCATCTTGATGTAGACATGGGGTGGCATCAACATCATCATCCTCCATGTACATCTTCTCCATTTGAGGCACCGTCATGTCAAGGAGTGGCGTCTCATCATCCATGGAACCTAGCATACAATGAGAGAACACACTAGAGCAAGGTGGTAAGGTGTTAAAATCGAAATGGCCTCACAAGACCTATCAACTACCTCTCTCAACTCATGTGGTGTATCACATTCCCTCAAAATGAAAGCACTCAAACTCACATATGGTGGAGGCACTCAACTCACTATCACTCTCACTCAAGTGGGCGAAGTGGCTCTCTTGCTCACATGGGTTTGGTACCATCTCATAAGTCAAACACAAGAGGGTAGGCTCAATGTTCTCAACTCCAAACGCCTCCAAGGTTGAAGGAAAACTCCCATGCTCAACTCCTCAACCAACTCGCCTCCAAAGGTTAATGCCCTAGTGTAGGCATCATCACTTGACTCCATGGCCGAAGGGAAAATAACATGCTCGACCGTCTTCTCGCCATGTTGGTCACCAACTTGGCAATCCCACATTATGTGACCATGACATTGCATAGGGGGCACAAGAGATTGGGACATTCTCGTGGATCATGGTCTTGACCTTGGCAATTGTCGCATATGAGGTCTTCTTCTTGCCATATGGGATCCAATGTGGTGGTGGCACTTGATGTAGAAACCATATCAAGAGAAGTGCTTGAGAATGGCGCCAATGGGGTTGCGTCCTCACGTTTGTGACCATGTTTCTTCCGGTGTCGACGTAGGCTTTGCACAAAGAATTTGTCGATGTCGTCCATGATCTCATCAAACATGGATTAGAGGCTCTTGTTGGTGCCAATGTCGTGGTGGAACTTGAAGTAGACACCATATGAGGAGCACTTGCTTGATGGTGTGCCTTGCGTCTTGACTTCTCCTCATGTCGCGTTGACGCTCTTGAAGGGAGGGATGACGTCGAAAGTCATTTCGATGCTTCTCCTCATGGCGATGTCGACGTTCTTGATCTCTTGGCGACCTTTCCTTGGAGCTTGCACTCGTGCTCGTTGAAGCATTCCACATCTTGAATGTGTTGGGCTTGGTATCTTTCTTGTGGCGCCTTGAGGTCGATGTAGCATGTCGAAGCTTGGTGCTCTTGGCGATGTCCTTGTCATGGCACCTTCTTAAGTAGATGGAGAGTGGAGAAGCTTGGCACTCTTGGCGATGTCCTTGTCATGACGCCTTCGAGAAGATGATGGAGCTCCATAGGATGAATGCATGGTGGTCCTCTCGTTTCTCCGTCTTGAGCTTGAACCATGGTAGGTAGTGTCGCCCTTGAACATGGTGGTGATGGGGTTCATCTCCTCTTGCGTGTTGTCGGAGGTGTAGTCGATGTAGTTGCACATGCTTGAGGAGTAGTCGTAGTGGTGCTCCACCATGTTGTTGTAGTCGAAGTCGGTACCATATGATGAGGCATGTGAGGGAAGGTGCGCCTCATTGTCGTTGGAGCTTGTGTCGTCGTGTCGTGGTACCGCTCCATGTCATCGATTCGTATGTACTTCGAGTCGATACTATATGATGAAGGTTTGTCGACGTCGTTGTACCGCTCCATGTCGTTGACGCTTGAATAGTCGGAGTCGTAGCGGAAGTCTGGTGATGGTCCATCGTGTCATGCACACTCGTGGAGTCGTAGTTGGTAGCGGAAGTCTTGTTGATGCTCTATCATGTCATGGGGGTCATTGTCGGTGTAGTAGTCCCCATGTCCTCAATGTATGAGGCATCATTGTCGATGTAGTTCATGTCGTCTCATAGACATCTTCGTCTCCGTAGTTGGATTCGCTCTCCCTAGACATGTTAACTCACAAGGCAAGTGTATATATGTGGAGTGGAAATGGAACTAGAACACAACCCTCACCTTTGTAGATAGTATTGGACGTCGTGGACAACCAAAGGAAACATCACAAAGTAAAGTGCTTGTGTTAAGTATCCAAAGCAAACTCCCAAAACACACATGGCTTAAAATTGGATAGGGAGGTATGGTAGGTGGAATGCAAATTGAACCAACCGGAAACCAAGATATTGTTAAACCAAGTAGAGAACCACAATGATCACAAAGCAAAACAAGTCAATCTCAAAAGAAATGAGCAAAGCTCATGGAAACACACACGTGGAGATAAATGGACTCGTGCAACTATAGAAATGAGCTAAAGAAGCAAATGATCCTAGCGAAGACTATAAGCTCGGTGTTGCACAAGTA